>JAHXMU010023864.1:0-69248 GCA_019455685.1 Philornis downsi | reverse complement strand
AAAATTGATGTAAACAAATCTACTTGGAACAAATTAAATAAATAAGACTGCCAACCGCCAAATTTTTATTTTTTTCTTTGATTTTTTTTTTTAAATATGGGTCCGTCGAATATGGGCAACCCTGTATTTAATCATATCCATCCGTCAGACACATTTCTTCAATGATGAGGAACTCTTTATTGACGTTGACTTACCCATTATGGGAATATTATGAGAAGTTTTTACTTCTTCATTGCACTTTTTCATTCTTACAAGCACAAATTCTGAGAATTTTAAAATAACACGGAGTGGGGCTATGGATGTTTGCTTAAGAATCGAATACCAATTGCTTTGAAAGTGGTAAACGGTGGTATATCGCTTACAAAATTTTTCTAGTCTGATATTGATTTTGATTTGATTTGAATTTGAAAATGATCCGATTTTATTGCGAGTCCGCAGTGATTCGCAGATAGAATTTTAGCCCATGAGTTTTTTTGCGGTAACTTATGTGGCGTCCATACATCGAGCTTCTTTTTGTATCCAGCCTTATTCAAGCAATTATAAGGGGGGTTCTTTTGTGGAATGTTTAGTTCCTGGGTAACCGAAACAGTGCTTACATGATGGTCTTACTTGACGATTTTCATTATTCTATCGACCTTTTCGACAATTTGCGTTCTAGAGCGCGTTGACGTCAAAATTGCCGAAACGGAATCGACGAAATCAAAATAGCACATGATCGTTTACCATAAACACCATTCTGTCCATCTTTGACGTTCGCTCAAACATTTCTGTTTGAAGCAGTCACAAAATTGTCCGATTAGTTTTTTCATAGACAAAGGAGAATATATATAGGTAGATGAAGCAATTCTCTCTGGACAAATATCATTCGGATAATTGTCTACAGAGGGCTCTGAATTGTTGTTTGCTGTTATAGTTGTGTCATCATGTGTAAAATACAATATAAACCGCGCACCAAAAATTGTGTAACTAAAAAACCGGGTAAAGTGCCGTTATGAAATTTCACAGAAATAATCTCGAGAGACTCAGATACGCCTGTGTAAGTTTTAAGCAACATCCATAGCTATATAATTGGTAAATGTTAGCTTTTAAACAAGTAAAATTCAAATTTCAATTTTGAAATCATGATCGCAAATGGCGAGAAATTTGTAATTAGAATCGATACTTCAACGAAACAAATTGTAATCGAAATATTGAGCTTCAAAACTAGCCGTATATGATGCATAAAGCAAAACTTTGGAAATTCATAACTTCTAAACTAGAGATTTCGTGTAAAAAACAGTTTCAAATTTGTATTGGGAGCTGCACACACAGGTAACATATCCAAGAAATATACTTTAAGAAATTATGATTCATCGCTTTACGCAAAACGCTGCAAATGACAGAGGGAGACTGCAATTTTAGTTGTTACAAAAAACAACAAAACAAATTCCCTTGAATTTCACGCATGAGACATGCTCACATTCAGTGAGCATTCACGCATTATATTTTTGGACTCACTCAATGGGACCTACAGCTTAACGATGATTCCGAACGTCACAGTTTGAGAAGCATTGACAAGAACTGTCGATTACTCGATTACTCGGAGTGTTCGTCAGACACATAGAAGTGAACACCGCTCAAATAATAATAGGTGGCTGCATGCAGGGTTGAACCTGCGATGATGGGAACGATAATCGCTTGTGCTAACCATCGCGCAGCGGACGGCCTCACAGTTTCAATTGTTAAATACTCTTTATTAATTTCATTTTGATGTGCCCATTTTATTGATTCGCTGACATTTGGAGAAATTTCCACTCGATTTTCCATTTCATTATTTTCTTCTCTGGTTTCATTGCATATAAATAGATATGACGACATTATCAATCAGACATTTTGCCGTTCATGTACTCAGCGCAGTTCAATTAAAGGCACTTACTGTCCGAATTGTAACTTTGCGGCTGATGATTACAAGAAATAGTTATGGTTTCAGATTAAATATTTAATATAGGTGCGTTTATATTGTTGCTCCATCCATATACTGAATAAGATTCTTTTAACACCAATGCTTTTAATAAATGCTTTTAAATGAATGCTTCTAAATGAATATTATTCAAAAATGTTCCACAAAAAACGAAGAGAATCTAATAAAACACCATGCTGGGATTCACCTTATTTCGTACTCAGTCTTGCAAACTTTCTCCAGATTGTGACAGATTACGGTACATATTCATAGTCGGATACAAGCCTGGGAATCTGAGAGTTCTTCTGAAAGCCCTGTTTACGTCATCGTTGTCCTGCTGAAGATTGCCTTTGAAGTAGATTGATGCAATTTTCTACCCTTTCAACTTTTCATACCTTTAAAATTTTTACATAGAGGAGGTCTGTTGCCCAAAACTGAAGCCAGCCACAACTAATAAAGTAGCCGATTCATAGGAAAGTTTTATGGAAAATTGCTTAAACCATTCATGTCATGCCGAAAAAAATATTGATATCCTGAAAATATATTCTATCTGTGGCACATGTCTCTTTTTCTGAAAATTTCGGCCAGGCATATTTATAGTTATTCTTCAACGGTGGTTTCGACTTCATTCTCTTACGATTCGGACAACATTTTTCATTAAAATTTCTTTTTTTGTTTTTTATATGTAAGTTATCCACACTTTTATTTCATAGTAATGCCTGGACCGGCTCTGGATCGGTTGCAACAGTGGATCCTTTTGAGGTTGGTTTCGACCACTTCTTCGCGGTGATAACTTGCCTAATGTTGGTTTTCAAATGCTCCAACGTTTGGGAATTATCCGCGCAAACACAGTTTTTGGCGCAGCCCCACAAAACAAGTCTAATGGCATAAAATCGAATGATCTTGGTGGCCAATTCACGTCACCAAAACGTGAAATTACGCTTTCTGGAAAGCTTAACGCCAAAATCGGTCGAGCTGTGTGACTCGTGGCACCGTCTTGTTGAAACCACATATCGCCCAGTTCATAATCTTCAATTGGAGGAAAAAAAAATTCGGCCATCACACGGCCACAGCGCTCTGAATTGGTGGTAACAGTTTCTTGGACTTTGACTCACCACATTTGTAGTAAATTTTAACAGTTTGTACGCGTTCTTCGGTTATTGAACAAACCGAATGTAAATGGCAAACCTTTCACGCCTTGCCAGAGCGGCGGTTTTGAAACCACTCAATGGATAACCCGGTATTACGAATTTTGGAAAAGTTAGATCTAACACAGCTTTCTTTTACGATCAATGGTAAAACGGTATAGCTGCCTCTAATTGAAGTTCCCACCCATATAACCAACTAAACCACGATATTACCCTACCAGGTGACCAAAACTAATGGCATGTCTTGTTTGTGGAAAATAGAATACGAAAAAAAAATCAAAAGATTGCTTTTGATTTGAAATACACATTACAGCTGTATTGCAAACGAAATTTTTTAAGTAAAACAATTGTTTTTAATTGGATTTCGCTGAGCGTATTATTCACTGCCTAATATAGGTGCCACGTGACAGTCGCCTGAAGCTCTGTGCATCTGTTTCGGACTCACAAAGTGTCCTTTGAGAGAAATTCGGCATTCCATCAATGACTGATATATTATAACCAAAGTGTGCAATGATGCACATATAAAAATGATATCCAGTACCCGTAGAAATCACACGAAATCCCTATTTGTGTATCTATCGTCGTTAGGAATTAAGTAGAATTTTACTGTTGTAATTATCGCAAATCTTCCCAGCTAAAGATGTACTTCTATAATCACTAACGGTTTAAAGACCATTTTTGTTTTCATTATCTTCGCTGCCGGATATTTTCTTTATAAATTCCTATAAAGAGTTAAGTTTATCGATTGGCAATAACACAGTTTCCTTGAGAAAATTTCATTGACCAAGAAAAATGTATAAATGGCAAATATCAATATCACATCTTTACCATAATTTTATTTCTTTACAATCTGCCTGAATCATTTCCTCCACCGGGAACACACATTCTCCGCCTAATGGGAAAATGTTATTATACGTTAAGTAGAAAACCCCCATATATAGTTTTCTCATTAACTGATAACAACCAGTATAGTTTACATCACTCAGATCTGTGGCCTGACTGCTTTAGCTCTGAGGGATAATTTTATTATATCTTTATTTTCTTGTAGAGTTTGACAAACAAATAAGACGTACTTAACACTGCCAGAGAAATGTTATCTTGGCCACAAATCTATTTATGAGAAAAACTTTGCTCTGGGAGTAGGAGCTGAGGGGCTGTTGCTCGAGGCTGTTGCTTAAGTTAAAATTCACGTAAAACGTATTGATTTATATAACAATGTAATGCACACAGAGCCAACAGCAGCCATCAGTAATGGCATCGACGTCATCATCATCATCATCATCATCATACAATATTTCATAAAGATTCTTTGGGTATTAAGTATTGGCTAAGAGACTTTATTGTTGGCATTCTGTTATTGAGTTGGAATTTATATCTTAACGTGGTGTAAAGTAATCGCACCAACACTGGCTCATTCACATACTCGTATATACGCCTCCTCCTGAGCCTGAGCCTTCTTTAGGAGGTAACAACAGCCGGCAACAAACATTATAAAGCAGCTCAGGGAAAAAAGTTTATGTATTCTCTAGATTTCTCGATATTAACCAACATTGTGTGTTGCAAGTTTTGTAATACGACAGGAGGCGGAGAAGTAGCTAACTACATACAACAAGTGCCGGTAGACGAAGAAAGTGATGAGCCTCCCTGAGGAGGAGGAAACGCGGTGTTTAGTACGTTCCCAAAGATTGCAGTGCTAGATAGATGATTTTACACACATGTGAGTAGTAAACTTAATAGTAGTACAACAACGCTAAACTTTGGCAGAGAGTTTGCTGCCAGTGTTGTTGCGTACATTAATGTAAAGTTGTATTAAAAGTTTAGTGGTTTTCGATTTGTTATTGCTGTTGTTGCTGCTGCCGCCGCAGTTGCAGTTAGTGATGTGCCACAATTGATAAGAAACAATAATTTCAACATTTTTATCGCAAAACCGAAAAGCAGCCAGCCAGCATTGTAAACGCTGCTACCAATTCTGCTGCAGCTGTTGATAAGGATAGATTGCTGTTTGTCAGTTTACAACAGTGTGTGTGTGTGTGTGTGTGTGTGTGTATGTAGGTGAAGCGCTTTTGCTGGGGCACTACCTGCACCATTCTGGTTAATCTGCGTGCGCAAATGTAGATATGTCTAACATTTTACTATATTAACTTAAGTTTATGTCTTAACAATTTTACGATTTTCTGTAAACGAGGTCAGCACATCAGGAAAAGAACACGAATACGAAATAGAATAAATTATCTAACATGTTTAAACCCACCAACAACTTATTTTGACATTCTGTCTGTAACATTCAGTAATGCTCATCTCAGACTATATAAACTATATATATACATACATATATATATATATATATATATATATATATATTCCTGATCGTCGTAGAAATCCGTCCGTCCCGAAGTTTTGCAAAAGTGCGACAAAAATTACGTGGCTTGAGATAAAAGGCTACCATTTGACATGTAAATGTGTTACTCATATTCATGTTCAAAGTAGGAAACAATTTGCTATAAAAAGACTGAACCACTTTCAAAAAATGAGAATTTTCGAAATGTTTAAAAAAATTTCCAGCTGCATATAAAGTAAAAATAAATAAAGTGACTTTATGTACAGCCTGTCAGAAAAGTACGAAAGAAGGAAAGAACTAACAAAGAAGACACAACAAAATGGGAAACTTTTTCTTTATTTTTCAACATAATCTCCTATTAGCTCGATACACTTTTTCCAGCGATATTCAATAGCTCCTATACCCTGTTCATTGTAAGAACTCTCAATCTCCTCAAAATAGCATTAACCGCACACTTCACTTCTTCATTGTTTGCAAATCTTTTACCACCGAACCATTTTTTCAAGTTTGCAAACATAAAATAGTCCGATGGAGCTAAATCTGCCGAATAATTCACTAATTGTGGCTATCGAAATAGTGGATGTGTAAAATGGAACATTGGCTTGAAAAACATCAACTAAACGTTATAATAAATTGGCATAATATTCACCGTTGATGGTTTTTCTTTTCAGAAGATAATCAATAAAAATAATCCCATGCGCATCTCCAAGAAACAGACGCCATGGCCTTGCCTGCAAATGGATTCTTGTCCACTGCTTTGACTGAAAGATCGCCATCAATTTTGCCGTGTTGAAAGCAAGCGCGGCACCCATCTTGCGCCCAGCTTTCTCATCTTCAAACCACAGGTCAATATACGATTTACAGCACTTTTTGAAATGCCTTTCATTGCAGCTAGCTCACGCACCTTTAGTCGACGATCATCCTATACCATTTTGTAGATTTTCTTAACCATTTATGGCGTGGACACCTCAATTGGTTGACCACTACGGTGTTCGTCTTGTCAGCTCGTACGGCCTCATTTAAGCTTTGATACCCAATGTTTTACAGTCGTAAATGAGGGAGCAGACCCAATATTGGTTGGACTGAGACGTTTCAAATGGAAATATTGAATTACATAACGGTGACCAATTCTTTCCATGTTTAGAAATTCACTGAGATCGTTTAATATTGATGGCTCAAACAAAAGTACTAAACAATGTGGCGTCAGTTTTGGGATCGCCTCGTAGTTTGAGTTTTAGAAAAATAAAGATATCAGTGGTGGTTTTTCAACGGTATTTGTTATCATGGCGTAAAATCCATGAATTTCAACAAATGTGAAATTTTTTTGACAAAATTTGTTACCTCAAACGCCGCATATTGACCATACAATATTGTTTATTTGTCATATGACCATCTGACAAAAATTACGAGTGCACAATATCGCGATAATCAAAGAAAACAATCAGCATTATCTTGACTTTTGATTAGCTTTGACAAGATCTTTTCGGTTTCGGTTCAGCTGGAGGACGCCATTCTTAAGCTTGTTGAGTGGTTTCCGTATCTCATCACCAGTGATAATGCGTTTTATGTAGGTGGGGTCTGAAATGACTCGTTCTAGCATATTTTTAACGACAATTATGCAACTGAGCTCTTGAGAAAATTCAGTTCTTTCGTGACTAGTTTTATAGTCAACAAATTCTGCAAAGTGGTGCGAATCGATTCATTTATCGGAGGGGCTGACTGTCTCAAAACGTGAATGTGGATCTTCAACCACCACCTCCTTCGGGTTGTCGATTTTAATTTCAGTATAAGACGTAAGTTGCAGCCCAGAGCAGGGTAAATCTTCTACCACATTTCGACCGCTTTTGAATGCGCTGTTCAGCGCAAGCTTTCTGTGAAATTTTCAGTGATTTGGCACATGAAACTCCATTCGCAATAGACAATTTTAGGCCAATTACGGTTCCCTTTTTTTGTTAGAATGTATTCTTGAGAACCATCCTATGTTTTTTAATTAAAGGAACCGAAGTGTTGTGCGTGTTGTTACTAAAAATAATCAAATATACTTGTATTCACTGGAAAAATTTGGTATGTCGATATATAATGTATGAAAGCATGTCTTTTCCGACACATCCATTTATCTAACGATGGGTCAGTTGAAAGTCTAGAACATTATAGGCTACAAGTGGGCGAAATCGGAAAATTGGAGAAAGACATTGCAATGCAATAACTGAACCCTTAGAATAATAACAATATTTCTTAAGCAATTATACCAGCTACATAATAATTAGAAGCTACATGTAATAAAAGGTGATTTTTTAATTGTAGTTTTTTTAAAAATCGAATAAAACGCTCAAATTTGCATCATATATTACATTTTTTTATTGGAATCGATAAATTGGTCTTTGCCATTTAATTGTTAAAGATAATTTCATGTAAATGTTGTAGACTAACGACTTGACATAACCCCACAAGAAATAGTCAAGTTGGCCCACAAGCAAGATCTTGAGAGCCAACTCACACCGCCAAATCGAGAGATACTCACGAGAGCTGCGCACCAAATTCATCCCTCAACATATCCATTGTTTCACAAGCAGTGTGTCATGTTGCACCGTCCTGATGAAACCACATGTCAACCAAGTTCAACTCAGCCAATTAGGGCAAACACGTGTAACACATGCCCAATCGCTGAGAACGGCGACAAATTGCCATTTCACGATCGTCATTAACACTGGTCGCTACGGCTGCAACATTTTCTTCTGTACGCACTCTACACATGTGAGTCGATGGTTTTATGTCCAACAAAGTAAATTTTGGTGCGAAATTTGGAGACAACAGCACGAATTGTTGATTCAGCAGGTCGATTATGACGACCATAACATGGTCGTATCAAACGATGCGCATTTGTCACAGAGCACGAATTTTGATAATAAATTTCAACGAAGGCTTTGTTAGCCTTTCCGTGATAAAATGGCAGAGTATACTGTACACTTTTCACTTTAACAGATGACGTTTGGACGCCATTACCAACCAGTGCTGCCAACCTGAAAAACTTAAATCTTAAAAAATCACCCCATAGTAGCATACAGATACCTGAGTGGGTCTGACAGCTCACAAACTTTTTAAAGTATCGAAAGGGATAGAAAAAAACGCATAAATATTCGCTGGAAAGATGACAAATCGCTCGCTAAAATGGCGATAATGATGATATTTTTTTTATAATTTTTTTCCTAAATTAGATGCAATAGAGGATGGTATGTGATAGATGTGAGAGAAACAACTCCAATTTATATACATATATATTTGTAAGGGACAGCCGTAGCTGTGGTCATGGTTATTGAGTAATAAAAAAAGTATAGATTATTCACTGAAAAAAACCAGATCAAACAAAACTTCCTTGCATCCCTTGAATGAGATATGAAAGACTTTTTCACACTCAATGAGTTTACATGCTTTCTATTTCCATCAAAAGGCAGTGAGAGGTAATTTTCTGCTTAGCGAAAGCTCGCCCCGACTACTTGAAGTGCAGTCGAACACTACAAGGGTCATGATCGGTCACGACGGGAAGAAGACGTTTTTGACACGAATACATGATTTATCGTCAATACATGATTTATCGTGCACACCGCTGTGGACTGCAATCCATGCTGGTTCGGTATACAAGCTGCAGTTTATAGCGGGTGGGTATCTCAGCAAAATTTGGAAATTTCCAGGGTTTTCTTGTCACTTCCTATTGAATTTGGGAAATGTTGTGGAACAAAATCTAGAAGGATCCTAATTAAAAATAAAAAAAACTTCTAGTCATTTTTATAATAATCGACAAATCTAGACCTAGAAATCAAAAAATTAGCTTGGTAGTCATTGCGCTTTGTAGTCATTGCATTTTCCGCCGATTTTTAACATTTGGATTGGCTAAATTATGAATAATTGTAAGTTAACTCATATGAAATACAAGTTGATTTAGATCACATTCTGGACCAGATCAGGTTTTAGACTGTTTCATCATTGGTTTCACATATCTTGCGTTAGGGCGCGAAATGGAATGCATGTGTCGCTAAATCAAAGTATTCGGAAAAATGTATGGACCCACTGTCGTCAACGGAAAGTTTGTATGAGTTATATTCCGACATGGACGATCATGTTGTATGGATGAACCCAAAGGTCCTGGCATAGACGATCAATGCAAAGATCGGCGACCAATAATCCGTTGAAAGAAATTGGGAATTAAAACGCTATAGAGCTAAGCACGTGAGAATATTTTTTGCCTGCGACATATGATAGGTAAAAATATTTATTCCTGTCGTCAATCTTAAGTAAATTTTAGACCTTTTAAACCCTAGTAATGTTTTCAAGAACGATTTTTCGACAACACAGTAGTGAAGATATTGAAAATAACCATCCCAATTTATATACTCGTACGTTTTTAAAAAACCGCCTTAATTGTGGACTTCATGTGAGCAAAAACAAAAAGTACGAATTTTCACTGAAAAACAGGAAAAGTCAATATGCGATGGATGAGAGAAGACATTTTTGCCACTCCCACTTGAGGATGAGCATCATTCATGACACTGTGGATCGCCGATGGTACATGTGGAACAAATCGGTCCAGCAGAAAAGAAAGTGCTTAGGCAAAGACTACATTTTGAAAGGTGGAGTTTTTTTTCGGAAATTTTCTAACATATTCACCATGTATTCGTTATTTAAACGCAGTATGATAATTTAAGGGCCATCGTAACTCATATACTTTTTAAGCGATCGCTCCAGTTGTGAGCTTTGTTATGGGAAAATACTAAAAATATATTTCAGTGATTATTTCATTGGATGAGCCGCCCAAATCGAATGTTATGCATGAGAAGTCGACATTTTCGTCACGCCCACTTAACTTGTCGCATCACCCTTGATTATGCGGACTGCTATTCGTAATGATGTGTAAATAAAAAGTTTCGGCCAGGCCGATCCTTTGAAACCTATCCAACTTTAGGGTTGCAACGGAAATTGCCTCATATTTTATTTGAATGCGTTGCTTTAAATCGTCCAAGTTTCTTGGCTTTGTTTCAATAATTCTACAAGAAAATGTCTTGTCAAATTCAGGAGACATTGTGGGCCAACGAAATTTTGAGTTGACAAGTTGAACCATTTTGTTAAAACCACAAACAGCATCAAACTAATTATTTTTCCGCTTAGTTTTTGGAAGAAAATCTCCTTCGATATCGGCAAGTGATTTCTTGGTAGCAACATTCGTTAACCGCATTGTAAATAGCAGACGACATTCCTCTTATATCAGTTAGTGGAAGTACAACATTTCAGCACAATTAATAGTGTAGTTTCCGAGTTTATTCCGGACACACCAACAGACGTTTTTATACATAAATTTAAACAATAAACGCAAGAATGAGAATATTGGAGAATGAGATATTGGAGAGCTTCTGGCATTCAGTAAGCTTACATGCGTTTTATATTTAGACTCACTCAATGATGTTTGAGGGGCATTTATCAGGTTTGTCGATAACTCGACTATTCGAAGTGTCTGTCAGACAAATCGAGGTGACCGCCGCTCAAATAATGATAGCTGACTATGTGCGGGATTGAACCCAGGATCATATAAAGAACATATATAAATAAAGGGTGTCCCAACAAGAACGCAAGATTTAAATTTTAAATAAAATACACATATTTAAAAAAAACCCTGAAACTTTATTATATCGTAAAGTAGACAGAATGAGGTTATGTATGGAACAACACATCGGGCAGATGGCCGCCGCGGCTTTGCTAGCACACACGCGATCTTTTAATGAAATTCTCAATGCCCGTGTTGCATAAATGCTGCTATATTTCATTAATGCAGTGTCCAATTTCCTCTTTTAAGACTTGAGTCGTCGTCGGCTTATTCGCGTAAAACCTCGACTTCCAAAAACTCCAGAGAAAAAAGTCTAATGGTGTTAAATCGCACGATATAAGCTGCCAATTCTGGTCTCCAAAACGTGAAATAACACGACCGGGAAATGACTGATGCAGCAATTGAATTGTTTTTCTGGCTGTATGACATGTGGCGCCGTCTTCTTGAAACCACATGCCCTCCACATTCATTTCTTCAATTCTAGGCACAAAAAAACTGGTTATCATTTCACGATACCGAACACCATTGACTGTTTGCGCTTGACATGTCTCATTTTCATAAAAAAACGGTCCAATGATTCCTCCAGCCCAAAATCCACACCACACAGTGACACGTTGAGGATGCATTTGCTTCTCGTGAATCACTCGAGAATTTTCCTCACCCCAAATGCGACAATTCTGCCTATTGACGAAGCCATCAGGATGGAAATGGGCCTCGTCACTGAAGATGATTTTATCGGCAAAATCAGCATTTTCATGTTGTCTCTCCAATAGCCAACTAACGAATTCCCTTCGCTGTCCATGGTCAACTGGCTTCAGTTCCTGAGTCAATTGAACTTTGTATGCATGAAGATGCAAATCTTTCGTCAAAAGTGGATTGGAGACACCAATTTGCTGAGCTCGGTGTCGAATTGAGGTGGATGGAGTTTGAGCGACATCATCACGTACAGCTGCGACATTTTCGGTCGATCGACCTGATCCTGGACCTAACAGACCCAGTTTTGGCAAATTTATCCATTAATCTCTTTACAGTTGTGACCTCAAATTGATCGCAATTCGCGAACTGTATCCGCAAAACTTTGACCATTTTGGTAAAACAATTTCACAATGAGAATGCGTTGTTCATTCGTGTAACGCTCCCTC
Source organism: Philornis downsi (assembly GCA_019455685.1). Lineage (NCBI taxonomy): Eukaryota > Metazoa > Arthropoda > Insecta > Diptera > Muscidae > Philornis > Philornis downsi. The sequence continues at coordinate 57,088 of JAHXMU010023864.1, read as the reverse complement.
TTTTGCTAACTTCGAACCTTCTACTAGCAAACAATAGCAATTGTTCAAATGTCAAACAATGACGCTTCGAATGGCGCTTCTTGGGTTCATTTTGGGATTCCCTTTATATGGCGTTTAATTTCACACTTTCAGAAGATAATACATTTACAAAAGTACCTTCATGTCGCCCATCGGTATGTTCAATTATTATGCCACCCTCGCACTTATAGCAAAAAGAAAAACATAACACACAATTATTTCCCCACCAACTTAATGGGGGCAGAGTGTTTGTGTTGCTACATTTTCGGCTTCTTTATTTATAGGAATGTTGATCTTTTGCGAGTGATTAATTAAGATTGATTGATAACAACCACAGCGAAAATAAAACGACGGAGTCCAAAGCGCACACACGGAATGTATGGCGTATACTAAATATAAGTACAAGGCAAGTTCTTAAACTTTTTACTCGTATAGGAATGAGTGTGCGTGCGCGGTTTGCCTGTGTGTGTGTGTGACTGTCAATAAATTGAGAAATGTTGTATACGTTGGCTACCCTTGTAGAATGTATTGGCAGCATTAACTTACCAACATACACTAACCAATACTATCTTACCCCAACGAACAGTTCTAACCTCCGCTATTTTAACCCCTCCTCACGCCCCCCATCGACGCTGAAGTCGTCATCATATCGTGCCAACGATGGCTTTTGCCTTTCTCCCCGTTGAATGCGATAAATAGGGAGATTAGAGTAACTCACCTTTTAAGCAGCGTGATTGTTTCGGATTGCGCGCTACCTTACGACTAGTCCGGACTACGTCGAATCACTCCGACAATAGTCGTAAAGAATAACAAAAGAACTGCGAAAAAAATACAATCTCCGACCATATAAAGCTTTAAAATTGAGATCTCATTTGGCGATAAGTGAATTGCTTTTTAGAGATTTTTACTTTTTGATATATGAAATGAGATATAAAACGTAAATAACAACAACAATCGTTATAATAGCAACAACCACAGCAACTAAATGGACGTTCTTTTTTGTTTTGTTTTCCACCCCGCCTTGCCTTCAATACTGACTTAAAGTGGTAGCAATCAGCCAGCTAGACTGCTATGTGGGCTATTCGCTATTTTGCAACTAATAAACCGTTATTGTTTAACGCTTAAAATGCGTGATTATACTCGTATCTGATTTGCTCTGTATGGCATTTACGGGTAAACATCTGTGAATTTGGTATAGATAACAACATATTTCCTTGCATCCTTGCAAACATTTAATGAACTTATCGGTTACTCGACTACCCAACGTGTTCGTCAGATACATCGAGATGACCGCTGCTTAAAGAAAGATTTAATGGTTACAACGGGGCTCCAACCTACCATCATATGCCTCATAGTCACATACTAACTATCTTACCACGGCCAGGCACAGTCCTGTAGCTACAATGTAAACAATGTAGGTCGATTGCGTCACTTACTGCGATCTGTACCGCACTATATTAATAAATATACCGCACTATATTATTTTGGCGCGCGGAACCAGGTCGATGTCCGTATACTCATACAACTCATACAATTATGACTGATGTGCCGCGTATAATCTCAGTTAACGATCACATATACATACCGGTGTATTTTTCTCCCGGAATTGTAATGTCTGATTGAGCAGAATTTTTTGAACGTTAAATTTTTGTACGCTGATTAAATCAACAATAACAACAGATATCCGTCCATCCCTCCAAAATTGTAGTTGTCACAATCGAGTAGACTCTTTATTAGTCGAAACTAATCACTTGGTTTTATCCTTTTATTATCGGCATAAGGAAGTAGCGAATGGCTTTTATTAATGATGGTACCATGATGGTGTTAATTGCATCCTCCTTATAATCATCTGCAGGAGTATGTTGAAGAGATAGCGCGCTACCTTCACGCGTAAGCCAGTGTCTTTCCACAGAGGTGTATAAGTTTCTATGGAATGTCGAGCTCAGTCGTGGCTTTATAAAATTGTTGACGTGCCGGACTATCGACGGTAGGTTTCTAGTCAACGATAAGGTGGTACATGTCGATATGTTTATTTTCGGTCGTCTCAAGTATCTTCTCTTGTGATATGTTGTGACTGGTACAAGCGATCGTAGTGCGTATAATTGCGGGTTCTATTCCCGACACAATCACTTTTCATTATTTGATCGGCGTTAACCTTTATGTTTACTGATGAAACTTCAACTGTGGGTTTTTTAAATCAGAATGCGTGAATGCTCAGTGAATATGAGAAGCTTTCCTTTGTTCCATTTATGGGGTTTTTGCATCCCAGAATTTAGTGTGAATATCTCAGTGTGGTCAGTCGTGGATTTACCACGTTTTAAATCGCATTGATATGTTAGTCAAAGTAGGTTTACACCTGTCGCACTCAAGAGAAGCTTACTCATATTGGTAGCTATAGTTTGTCTACACTATTAGATGGACTTTTTTGAAAACCACACAAAAAATACATAGATTACAATCATCGGGCACGGTTTCGTTGAACCAAATTCTGAATAGGAGATGGTTTTAAATTGTTTTGTCGGTAGGTCATCAGCACCGACAGCTTTGCCTTTCTGTATCCGTGATACTGCTATTACGGCTAAACTCCGTCGCCGCCGATAATTAGAATGATTTCATCCCTTCTGCTGCCATCCAGTGCTAGTAAATCATAGAAATGCATGCCATTTTGCACTGTTGTCTTTTTCCATAATCTTATCCTATCGTTTGGTAGAATTTTCCGCTTGCACCTTTATCCCTCTTCTGTTGTATATACTATTTTTTCCGGTCTTTCGACAACCAGGATTTCCGCTTAAAAGGAGGGTTTGCCTTTGTTTTCTTCTCCCGTCACAATTAGCAGCAGCCCTACCGTCCATACTGAATCATTTTCTTCAGAAACAATTTGACATTCCTCATCGTTCCATGCCTTATCGGTCATCATCGAATGTGCAATATGTTGGACATCAGGATTATCGTAGTAGTTGACAGAGTTTATTGGAATAGGCAGGAGTATGCATATTAGTGATGCATCGCTTTCTTTGTGCCACGTCATGTGCATTTTAAGCTCTGCTGCTAAAAACCAAACGCAAGTCCATGACATTAGAAGCATGCCAGAAGTAACGAATCTAACATGAAAAAGTATTTACATCAATTAAACTGTTTCAGAATAAAATTTCTTTGGAAGTAATAAAAATGTAATTCCCAGTGATGTACTTACAACCTTTTATGTATGCTGTACAATTTGATTTATTCATCCTTTTCCTGAAATTATATATCAAAAATTTGCTATTTCAATCTATTGCCTTTAATAAAGCACTGCGAGGACTTTCTTTATTTTTAATAACACCACGTATTAATATGATTATGAAGTGCTAATCCTCTCTATAAATACAAATGGGTTTGTACACACACACACACTCGTTTCATGCAACCCCACTTTGTCGAAGTTCTTGTAGTGTGGGTAACAGCAATATGTTACCACATCATTTGTTTGTTTGCGTTTGTGTACGTTTAGTGGCCATGAACACCTTAAATCGTGTTTGTGTGAAAGCAACGAAAGGAAAACGTTTAACTTGTCAAAGAAAATAAAACAAACGAATGTTCTCTCTGCCCACAAAGCTGAACTCCTGTTCTTTGATGCACACAAATTCCAACAAAACTATAACACAACCACAACACGAAGTATTATTTGCTAGTGGGAATTCTCGACTGTGTGTCCTTATTTAATTTGTATCAAAGTACAAGTGTAGCAGTGTGTGTGTTGGGTATGAGAGCAGCCTTGAATAGAGGGGGATTCTCATAGAAGCGCGTGCCAATCACTAAAGTTGTAATGTGATTTTCTTGTAGAGGTAGGTGCAAATGAGTGAATAAGCTCCTGCTTCTGATAATTATCTTTGAAACAACTGTTGATGTGGCGGATTGTGATCAAAATTCTGTAGACATTCCATAAACTATTCGGTGTAGCAACAAAAAAAAATCTATTATTTATTTTTTATACACGTATATTATATTTAGCATATCTAATCATCATCCGATTTAGTTAAAAATCCCATCATTTTGTTCGATAAGTTGTTGTCATTTGAAAGGTAATTCCATTATGCCTTCCTCATAAAAAACCTCGTCCGCGTTGGCAAAAAACTAGGTCGATATTCACAAGTTTTTCTATACTACTATAGAACAATACTATAAGTTCAAGAACCTCCCAACCAAAATCAGGGAACTTCTGGCGGATCACCATCGATAGATGTGGCATAACTTTGTCCTATTGGAACACAATCACTATCCTATCGTCCAAAGGCCTACCGTCTATGGCCTCTTCTGGGCGATTACTTCTCTCAGACAGTCCAAGTTTGACATTACAGGTTCTGATTTAGTGTTTGGCCATAGTAGATTATGCCAATCTTAGCGAGCACACAGCAAAAGCTTCGTGACCATCATTCTTGGCTTGGCCACGGCAGCCACTACCATTTTCGCATGAACCACTTTATTATACGTGAACCACTCTTCATCACCAAACATCATCTCGTTGCGATTCGCAGATGGAATTTATTCCATTTGCCTACACACCGAGCTTGTTTTTATACACAGCCTTATTCAATTACTTCCAAATGGTTTTTATGCAGCGTTTAGCTTATGGGCCATAGAAAAAGTGCTTTCGTGTAGGTCGGATTTGACGACCATTATGTTATCGACATTTTCGACAATTGCCCTACAAGGATGTGGTCCATATTTAACATAAAAATTACAAGGACGAAGTTGACTAAACCAACATTGTGCATGTTTTGTCGCCATATAATGCAATGTACCCGACCATGCCAATCACCTCGATGTGTCCGAGGAATACTTCGAGTAGTCGAGTAACCGACAGCTGTGCTGAATGCTTCTAAAACTGTGATGTTCGTAATCGTCGTTAAACTGTAGGTTCCATTGAGTGAGTCTAGAAATAGAAAGTATGTAAGCTCATTGAATGTGAGAAGCACTCCCATGCATCATTCGAGGAAAATTTGGTGTATTTATGAAGTAATTCCAAGTCATTAATGTCAATGCATTGTTATATTTTCCATTTATTTTCGTTTTCGAAACCACTGTCCTTAGCCAACTGTCACAGCGTGATATCCCGTTAAGGTTAAAATATATTAAATCCATCAAGTTCATCATAGTTGAATCAAGACAAAACATAAAACAAACGACTGGAATTTGTTACATTTTTCTTGTACTCCTGTGAATATTTTCGATAATGGCAACTTCTGCCACCGCGCGCTTATATTGTCCTCCAGCAGGATAACAAACCCCACTATCTCCATTTTCTGCTGCCTCCACTCCCTCATATTTCCATTCAGCTGATGATGATAATATGATGATGGTGTTTACTTATCATTGTCCCCGGTTGCATTCACGTTGTCGTTGTCTTCTCATCTCCATCCTGACCCGGTGTCTGTTGTTGTTGCTTTCTGTTTTTCAGCTGATAAGCATTTTTCCCTCGCCCAGCGACAGCTAAAACACACAGAAAGCTGTAGTAGAGAACAGTTAAATGTGATTTTTCATTGTAGATAAAAATATTAAATTTTAATATTTTTCTCACTTTTCTCCTTTTCAAGTTTTCGTACGATACAATTTTTAGCCTTTGTTTGGTCCTGGTTCTTATCCTTTTGCCTGTGAGGAGCAGTAGAAGAAATAGAAGGATGTCTGTTGTGTTTGCTGTACTCAGCATTCTTTACTCTTTTTCTATGAAGGACTTTATTGCTCCTACAAAGGAGAGATTGTGAGTGTTCGCCCTATCGGACTATGAGTTAAGGGTGAGGCGGCCGAGTATATCTCATGAGTTTCATAAATTGTTGTAATTTGTTATGTTTATAGTTTTGCACAATTTTAGCTGATTTTGCAATTTGGCTCCCTAAACAAAAAAGACAATTTTTGTTTTGTAGAACGCAGGATGGGCCTTGCAGTAATAGTCGAGTTGTTTTGGGAGGGCGGAAAATGATATTCTGTAAAGTAAATATAAGATAATGTAAACAATTTATAGGACTTGAAAAATAATTGGTGCGAACCATAAAACATATTGATAAGAAGTATTTTTATATATTATTTAATGTTAATAAAATATGGTTTATACGCGGCTGTGTAATAAAAGATAATACGATTTTTTACATCACGAGCGGGTTGATGGGACAAACTGCCATACAAGTGGACTTATGAAAATATGCAATATGAGAATAAGCGACAGTCAGACATAAAGCCTGTCCACGCTTACATAAACTTTTGTCTTCAGTCATTTTTGGGATTTCGCCTTTAGATCCAATCAATATAATCAGGCATTTCCTGAACAGAAGTTGGAACATTTTAAAGGAGTTACGATATTCAATGTATCCAAATTTAACTTTATGTAATAAAATTACTGCAATGGATCTTTTGTTTGTCTAACGTTAGACGATGTTTCGTAAAGTTTCTGTCAATAATTTGATTGACAGTTTAGACGTTTGTGTCAGTCCAATAGTTTACACTTTCAAAAGTGATTGGCCTTACTCTGTTCTTCATGTCATCCTTTTTTCACTTCCCGAGTATGACAAATTTCGTCATGGTTCTGTAGATCTTAAACACTGTGTTGAAGTTTTCAACTTGCTTTTTTGTTTATCATACTATCGTTGATATCCAAGTCAACTTCATCCTAAACTTTTATTCAAGTTTTTGAACAGATCAGCTGGGATCGAATTTTGAAAAAACAAAAATGCAGTGAAAAGCAATGTCCAATATTCAATAACTTGAAATTTTGTTATAGCGAAGATAGATGTAGTTATGTAGCACTGTGCAGTGACTCGCCAGCAGGAAATATGCTAATAATTATGGACCTTCGAAACTGTATTTGTAGAGAAAAAATTGTCTTTCCAAGAAAATATTCGTTGAACGCTCTGTACATACTCAGGATGAAGTGCAAAGGGCCAGATTTGATTGCTCTGTACAACTCCCAGCAGAAACCTTTCCGAGTTCGTATTTACCTATACTGTATCGATTTTCATGTTACTAACATTTTCACGCTTGCACGACTGTTAAGTTGGCGAGAAAGTAATTCCGATTTCTTTACCAGAAAGAAATTTAAATTGGTTTAGTTCAAATGTTAAATGCTATTAAATACCTGTCATCTGAAGTGTCATTTATGTAGTGAAAGGTCTGCCATTTACGAATATGAAACTTAAAACAAAAGTGGTGAACGTGGGCGCTTTTTGTGCATTACGAGGTGATTACGATCGTCGTGATCCCCCTACTGTGCAAGGAATTGGCGAGATTATAAAGAAATTCGAAAAGACAGGAAGCGTTACAGATGTGGTCAGGCCTGTGTATCATCGCAATGTACGCACGTACGGATAATCCGAATTCCAATTCTGAGCTCTATGGCCCTATGATAACCGACTTTTTATTTGCCCGCAATTGAAGATTATGAACTGGGCGATATGTGGTTTAAACAAAAGGATCCATTGCTATAACCAATCCAAAGGCGGTCATTTGAATGACATTGTATCTCGTACATAATGACAAGGTCCAAGCACTATAATAAAGTAAAAGTTTCATAGCTTTATGTTTAGTTTATTTAACTTTACTTTTGCAACCAAGAAATGAATAACCCAGTGCATCCAAAATGAAGTTGGAAACGATTATGATGATTCTGATGAAGTTTATTAAATATTTTGTTTGTTTTTTAATTAAATTCAATTAAACTGACAAAATTTTGAGATAATTGTGAAAATCTTTGATAGCATGGCTTTTCAAATTCAGAAAACAAATTACTTGAAGCATTTTTACTTCTCGAAATGTAGTGTCAGGAATCCAGTTACATCAAGTTCCATTTTCTACGATTAACTTGGGCTTCGTGTTCAGGAATCAAAATACCTGTTTCATTATTTTTTGAAAAAATAAACTGAATAAAAGTAAGTTTCTAGTTAGGTTTCATGCAAAATACTAACCAATGACTGAATGGTTGTTTCACATATGAATCAAAAACGAATTGCGAGACAAAATTTACAATATCCATAGATAGAAAGAGCAACTGAACCTTCTTGGAGGTCCATGATTTCTCACAACGTTAGGTAGAATTATCGACACTTTGTCCTCCGTAATTTATCTGTAGCTACGCAGCACTGTGTCGCGAGGGTGGCCAAAAATGGTTAACGTCAATGTTAGAACTCGAACGTTTTTTTTTTAATTTTTTTTGTAACACTCTGGTTAGATCATACAAAAATATCTTTTAAAACTTTTTCTAAATTTTAAAGTTACAGTGGTTCAAAGTTAAGGTTTGTGTACAGCATACGAAATTTATGGAAAAGCTCTAAATTTAAGGTTCATTTATAATACTAAAAATTTAATTATTTGAATATAACGGCTACCAAAATGTATAACAGGGTGTAAGTGGTGCCTTTAGTTATAATTACAACACTGTTTTTGTGTACAAATATTGATCATATGTCAGATCCCGTTAGAAAAAGATAGTAGTGAGACATTGTCAAGATTTTTCAGCAACAGCGAATTTTCGTAGAGAATTTAAAAGAAAGTAGAGATAACACTTTTCCAATTTTTTGGTATTTTGTAGCTACAAGTATGTATTTTAATATATTTAAAATTCCGCTGCTCGATTTTGCACGAATTTCTTTTATGTTTGTTTTTCAGTGTCAACCTCATTGCGGATTCGAACTATTTTGTGAAATCATTTGTAATGGAAGTATCCGTGTAAAGTTTTGGTATTGCAAGAAAACTGAATTATTTTATACTATATTAGGAAGCAAGTACAAGTCGTAAAGGCCGACCGAATGTTTCTTATGAGGAGGGTTCAATGCGAACAAAAAGGAGGCGAGTGGAGGATCTTGTCGCTTCTACTTCATCTGAAGCTCTTAAAAAAGCCGCAGAAAGGTTAACAGGTTCAAATACTAATGAAAAAAATTCTGTTGAAAGTACTCTAGCATTATACATTGATATGGATTTATCTATGAGGCAGTACAATATGATGAGGAAAGTAGTAAATTCTATTCACGAAGATTGCTTTCCATCATACTATATGATTGCAGATGCTAAAAAAAAGATTTTGCCTGATGACATTCAATTAACAGAATCCTCAGCAGAGGTACCCTTACAGAAGATTTTGGATAAAACCGTAAGAAGCATTTTAGATGTTAATGATATTGATACCAACAATGATGTAGTCCTGGAATGCAAGTGGGGATTTGATGGCGGTAGTGGGCATAGCGAGAAAAATAAGTAGGATTGTCTCCATGGGAGACCTAATAAATTATCTTACTCTGCAGTCAGAGCCATCAATTTCGATGCATAGTCAGAAAATACTTTTAAGGAAAAGTGATATAAATGATCTGAAAGAGTATTTAGTTGCAAAAGAAAGATTTCAGAGCATAAAAACAGCGAATCTGGTAGAATCTGAAAGTGATGGCAGTGATAGTTGTTAATATTGATTGTCTGTAATACCTATTAAATATATTTTATGTATGTATGTATATTGAATATGTTATGTTAAATAAATAAAATTCATGTTTTTAAATTTCTTTTCACTGAATTAATAATTTTTGTAAAATTTTGCTCTTATATGATCACAATTTACAAATTAAAATAATTTTTTAATTTATGTTATTTGTATGGGAGGGGGGCTTTTACGGGTTTTTTTTTTTAAACTGGCAATATGCTACAATATAACTAAATATATTTACATGCAAAATTTCAATCTTATCGGATCGGAACAGATAAAAATAGGAAACTTATTCAAAAAGTTAAAAAAATGTGAAAGAGGTATTGACAATTTTCGTGGACAAATTGCATCTTTTTCGTATCAAGGATATAAGGGTGGTGGGCGTGTCCTTTGAAATAATTTCATAAAATTTATCAAAGTTATCCGGAATATATCAGAGACCAATCGAGCCAAGTTTTGTTCAATTCCAGAAACAACTTTGGAAAAAATAAGGTTTTTTTCATTACAGGATATATGGCAGGGGGGCGTGTCCTTGGACCGATTTTCTCTAAACTTGGTTTTTTTTCTCTCCTACTTATAAAAGCAGTGTGTACTAATTTTCATTCTTTTCTGAAAACTCCTTCTATTTTTGGCCACCGTTTATATGAAAACACGACACTGTGCGCAGCAGTCTTTGACTATACTCGACTAGAGTAGTTATTTGTTGAAGCGATCACCCACCCCAAACTTGTAACCACCATATATTTAGCTTACAATCTCATCGATCCCTGCCAACTTAAATCTAGACCTGGGTCACCAAATCAATGCATAAATACATGTTATGAGTATAATCACTTCAGTGAGATTGCAAATCCAATTCGTTAATATTGGCAATCAAATAAAACCACTTCACTTTATACTGTATCGCATTAAAAACTTTTTATATTTATCGAAAGCAATCAATTATTTTTTTATTGTTGGGTTTTTGCCATTTTGTTGGTGTTGCTGCAGAGTGCGTTTGATGTTTGGTTTGTTTGTTTTAATTTGTAGAACAATAAAAAAAGGTTCCGGTGCTCACGTTGAGATTGTGGTTTTTCGTTCTTGTTTCTTATTTTTTTTTTCTTTTTTTTTTTTGCTGCTGATTTCGATATTTACTTTAGATTTGTTTATTTCTTTATATATACCAAAAAAATTAATGATGATTGCTTTTGATTGATAAGGTGGTTTCTGATATTGTAAACGAACCAAATACATACAACGAGCGAACAAATGAAACACAATTTCTGTATTGTTCATTCATTCATTCTATTCCGTCTGCCGGTTTTGAATTCTCTTTGCTTTTTTCTTTTTTATTTTTAATTTGACCCAAAAAACGAAACGAAAATGTTTTAATCGTCGCCTGGCGGCATTTTGATGCCAATTTTTGATAGTACTGATGGATTTTTATATTTCAATGATAAAGTACTTTTTTTCTGAAATACAAATGCCAGAGCCAGTCGGCTTGGCCCGACACCAACACCAACACCACAATATAGGTGGCGCACTGTTCTGCTGGTTACTTGCCTAGTGGCGTTGGGCACACTGTGGGTATTTGTGGTTGTGTTGTGGGTATTTGTTGGTGTGGTTGCTGGATTGTGACGATTACGCATTAATGGGAATATGGAAATTTCGATGATAAATGATTTCGTCGTCGCCGACACTTGATTGTGTGTCAGGGCGAGGGGGGAAAAAGGAAAGGTGAAACGGATGTTGGAGGTGATTGGTGAGTAATGAAATAATGGAGACAGGTGATAAGTGTTGTTAACTAGATTTTTTGTTTCGTTCATTTGCAGCCGCATGCATGCATTTTAATTATATATTATTCGTTTATTTAACATTATGTATGGATGGAAGTGTAAATGATAATGCAACTGGATAATGACTGCTCAAAATGTTTTATTGTTGTTGTTGTTTTTAAGACCGTTTCCGAGATTATAAACTTTGGGTGTGCCGATCACATTATGTACCAAAATTGAGATTTGCGGGTTTGCACGGCTTCCTCACCAAATAATTAATAATCTCGAGCATTCTCTCCCTCTCCCGTTTGAAGACAGAGTTTTTGTAATTCGGCCTGAAATAAATTCAAAAATCTAGTAATGCTATTGCAATAATCTACAACTTTACTTTCGTGCATATTAACAAGGATAATCTTTGTAGAACACTAAAATGGTCTATAAAAAAAATTAAAATTAAAATTGAAATAAATTGGTTAGTTGACAGATGAAAATATTCTGCAAATTTATTGCGATTTATTGCAAATGTCGTAAGATGCTGTTGAGGACAACAATTCCCTCCCTTAAATTTTCACATTTACTCCAAGTCCTTTTCCAAAATAAATTAAAAAAGTGCATCAAAATGACCAAGTTCATACACAAAACATTCTATATACATACTGCGAATTTTCATTTAATTCCATCATATAAAGTTCCTGTACGACACCTTTTTAAAATAGGACCGAGGATATTAATATGGAATGGAAGTTACTGGTTCGAAATGTTCTATAAATTATTTTTTTTTATGAAAACTTATCAGCGGTTTCGCGTTATTTTTAATGAGATATATGCTCAATGAATTATAACAAGCATTTAAATGTGAAAGATACGGATCATTTTCATTCGTTGAACTAAATTTAATAAAAACATGACAATTATATGAAAGAAAACCAGGTAATTTGTATGGGAGGTACCGGAGAAGGAAAACATTGAAATTTAATGTCATTGACAAAAAATTAATGTACGGCATCATATAAATTAGGATTTCCAAATTGAATTTCGATAAATAAATACATTCGTATCGGAGGTATCCGAAAGAGCGTGATATTCATGATCAAAAGTACGACGTCCGCCAAAGTTTACTGAATTTACTGCAACTGCTTAAAAGATATTAAGCTAAGAGTATATGGCTTAAATCAGTAATTTGTATAGGAGGTAACAGAAAACAAGTGCTTAATTGGTGGATTTTGTTTTCAAGTTTTATCAGGTATTAAAAATGAATACAATATATAATTGAATTGACTCTAGATTGCTGTAGTCTACAAACTAGAAAAAATCGAATTTCAGAATGTTGATCAATTTGTCTAAGAGGTGCCAGTCACGTACTGCTGTACTCCATCAGGTATATAAAATAGGTTATCTAAATGCGTTCACCAAATACCACGGGATCAACCTTTTATCGGTAGCAAATTAGGTGCTGTTGACTGTGTTACTTAACAGACCAAGACCTGTTCTATCGATCTAATTAAACCTTATTAATGTGGCTTCAAATAACTGACCAAATATTTGCTCTGCAACAAAACCTGGTGAAGACTCAGGAAAATGAATCGACACATTTAATCTTTTTTTCGACTCTGCTGCTCAGATTCGGCACAAAATTGTATATGACTCATTGATTGATTCATTTTTGCTGTATGACACTGGTCGGTGCGAAGCGTTCAATAAAGATAGTCAACGATCTTACTGAGAAGCTTGCTGTACGAAACCATAAAGCTACTTTTCTAGGTTCGTCTTCCAATATCAATTACGCAGGTCGGTAAAATATGAATTTTTGAAGTTTGTCAAAGTTTGAGAACTATTTCAGATAGATCTTATTGCTAAGATTTCAGTAATTGCATTATATCTCAGAAACTAGGCGCTATATTGGAAAATCCCTCTACTAGTAATCATAACCAAATTAGTGTAACATGACAATGGAGTAATGGAAAGCGAACGTCAGTTTGCCACACTCATATTAGAGTTATCGATCACTCGGTTATTCCAGATGTTATCAGCCCAGTGATGTGACCACAGCTCAGAGAAAGATAGTTGATTGTATCGTTCCACCAAAAAAATGATCACATGCTAATCATCCTGCCACGACCATATAATAATGCAAACTTCGTATAATGACAGAAATAAGGATTCTCTGAAATTGGCAGCGTGATTTTAAGTTACCCAAAATTAGATCGCAATTCGGTTGAGATTGTAGATTATGGGGTTGTCGGTAAATCTATGTTTTTTTCAGTTCGTAAGAAAATTCCCTTTTTAAATTACCAACTTCCTACATTCCACTGTAAAATTATTATTATTTAATCGCTCTTTGGTGTCATTTAGAGTGGCTGTGTTCAATGTTTTAATATAAGTTGATATATTTCAATAAATCAGTCTCTTTTATTGACTTCTGGCTATTGGATATCTTTCATTGGCTACGGTTTCTTTATCCTGAATTGAATTCAAAACAAAGCATGAATAATTTTTTCTGTGTTCTTTTATTTTGATTTTCCGAAAACGATTCCCTCTGACCTTCAAAATGTTAAATATAAATAAATGTAAACAAAAACCAGATCTCTATTTTAATAACTGAAGCAGTAAAAGATTTTCTTTTAATTCAATGATATTGTGCAGGCTCCAAACGAAAGTCCTAATGGACTTGTTCGGCCGCACTTAAAGTGAGGTAAATTTAAAACGCTTACAATTTTTGGCATCCACTATAATTTTGCATCTTCGCGGCATCATTCAAATAAAGTTTAATTTAAGGCTATCAAGGAACTTGTCCAATTTTTGGTTTCCTCAGATAATGTGTAGCGCTATTCCGACAAGACGTGTGCCATCGAGCGAAACAAGTGAAAATAGCAATTGGGACAGAGCTTTCCATTTGACGATTTTTAAGTAGGGGTTTAACGGCCCCGAAATATTTAAAGGAGTATTATATTGGAACATAGTAATTTAGTTTAGGTCTTCAGTAGCAGTGGACGTGGGGTGGAAAGCCCCGGAAAATGTTGCGTAATACACGACACTAATGTTGCGTAATACGCGACACAACGAATATAAAAAATTGATTTTTTCCATGGAAATTCTACTTGACTATGTGGTTCCCATGATATCCTCTTCTTTGTGCTATCGTAGTGGATTAATTTTTCATCACCGGTGACTATACGAAGCAGCATTTCACATGTGCAAAATCGATATTCAGCATTTGTAACAGTCACTTCATAAGGAATTCAATTTCCTCTCTTTTGAATCAGTTCCATCAAATTACTGCCGACGTAATTGTATTCTTGCTGTTGGCACGAATCGATACGCTTCAGCTGCAGATTCCTTCAAATCTTTAAAGCTGGTGCTATGCTTTCGTGCTTTCGCGGTGAAACTCCATATGAAAAAATGGTAGCGAAAATGCAGCTAAATTTTTCCACCAGACAAATACTATGCTTTTTCGCGATGCATTTTCTTAAGTGGCAACGTGAATCTTTTTTTTTTTAGTTTCCAACACTTATCTTACATTTTGCACGTCACAACATGTTCATTGCGAAGTGAAACAGTAATAAGAAAATACACAATTTCACAATTTTGCGAACATATTATCACGTTAAAACATAAGTTATTCCATTTTGAGTGTTAGAAAACAATACAGAAAAATTTGGCAATGCCGTGAAAATTTTTCACCTGCAAACAATATATTTTGCAATTTTTTCCACGTGGCTTGAAGAAGTAAATAAAAAGTTTCAGTTCAAAATTCGTGTGTGTTGATACAAAATCGATAGTGATTCACGGTTGTGGAGTTGCCAGAAATCTAAACCTGCAATATGAAGTTCTACATCTAACATTTTCAACCATAAGCTACGAGTGGGACCAACTTTTTTAAACAGCGGAAATTTTTTGTACTGTCAATATTTCCCGGATATTGCAATAAGCGAATTCCCGGATCCCAAATCAAAATTAAGGCGCTGAGAAAAAAAAACTTGAATTCTTAATGATTGCCTCTGAATTGGTTGCAGAAGTGGGTCTTTTTGAGGTAGTTTTCGCAAAAATATGGCCCAATGACAACTCCAGACCACAATGCGCACTAAACAGTCGCTTTTTCCAGATGCAACGGCTTTTCCACATACACTTCTGGGTTCTCTGAGCCCCATATGAGACAATGCTGCTTGTTGACGTATCCACCGAGTGAGAAATGGGCTTCATCGCTGACGAAAATTTTGTTCGATTGAAAGACCACATTTGCATTTACGCGTTCTTCGGTTTTTAAACAGCTGACAGCCTTGGCAGACCGGAGTTTCTGAAACCACTAAATGGATAATCCTATATTGAAAAATATTGTAAAAAGCAATAGTTTTGTTGTCTACAAATACAGTAACAAATTGAAATTCCACAAGATGTCCCAAATTGAAATGCGGAGACAATATTCGTATTTCCACCTCCTCTATATTTAAGCAACATTTTCCGCATATTGATTTTGTCAAAATCGCATCCATCTGTAGCTAATCTTGTGTTTAATATTTTTCGACATTTTCTTATATTGAGAGGCCATAACAAGCACTGGCATTTTCATGCAACAAATAAATTAAAAAAAAAAAAAATAGAAAAATCACGTTCCTCATGTTAGCGTTTTATCGAATAAAAAAATTGTTGGATGCCAAGACATCTGTGGTATTGCCGCTTTACATGTGTATTTATAAATTTATCTGGACCTCCTTTATTGAAATAATCAAATGTCTAAATATATCATCTTTCCAGTTTCTTCATAAACCGTTTAACACGTCGATCTGATGCTTAGTGCGTTTGGTCTGGTTTCGTCTCATTTGACTTTCTAAATAAATAAATTGTTGGTAATCACTCCCCCCCACCTACCGAAATGGCAATGCAAAGAACGCGCAGATAAACTTAAGCCATTTAGATAAAATCCAAAGACAAAATAACAAATCCCAAAACGCTAAAAAGTGTATGCGTTTTATTTAGATACACTGAGTACATACAATATATTTTTAAAAATGTATTTCTAATCTCTACTTTCTATATCTCAACTCTGCCATATGAACTTTGCTGAGGAAGCAGAGAAAAGTTTGGCACGTGCTACAGCAAAAACACGAAAAGCAAGATTCGAAATAACGAGAAACAAGAAACTCGCTCCTCATATCACGCTATAACAAGCTCCGCAAGATACACACACGTGTCGCACTCAGACTGCTGATTAATAACATCATACAAAGCGTTTTAAAATTATTCTGCAATACGAAATATTGAAAATGCGAGTACAATCTCAATTATGTGTGTCATACTCATAATTGTCATTTGGAAATGTCATTGACGTGGTGGAGGTGTTGCAAAATGATACCGCCCCTCGGCATGTGGCGTATGGAATGGAGTGATCAACCTCCCCTTCAATAGCGTGATAAACATTTAATAAAACTTTTTAAATAATAGAAATAAGATTTTGTTATTATTTATTTTTTTGCTTGCGGTCAACAAACGGGGGGTTTCTGGCTACCACAAACTGTTATCCTGTCAGCTGTCTCCCCTAAAGAGAAGAGATCCTATTCCTATAGCACAAACGAATGCGCATATCTACTCACAGACTCTCAACTACAGGCATAACTTAACAAAATGCGTTGGTGTTTGTGTTAAAGTCCACACACATCTTTGCAAACAGAACCATAATAAACTGTACGAGGATGATTCGAAAAATGTAGGAACAACATTTTCTAGGCACGAACCCATTTCCTATACCCTCCAAATACTGCATTCAATGTTGTGAGTTGTGATCGAAATCAGACTATGTAATAGGATGTTATAAAAAACAAATTCCGTTAAATCACATGAATGAGATATGGGAGAATTTCTCGTATTCAGTAAGCACATATGCATTCTGTTTTTAGAAAGTCAGTTTGAAATGTCGATTATTCGACTACTCGAAGTATTTAGGAGGAGGTTGTATCGGCTCGAACGCACAATCATCACAATGACAGTCGCGTCACGGACAGTCACAATAGAATGGTATATTGTGAATAAATTGGGAAGCTCGCAGAACCGTTTGTATGGGAGATACATGAAAATATTGTTCGATTTTTGGAAAATTTCACACTTAAGTTGTAAAGTTTAGTTGAAATAGGATTATCCAATACGACGTTGAAGTGTAAAAGTGTATTCGGTCGTATGGGAGGTAGAAGAAGATATGATTTAATACGGTATTGCAGTGCGGTTAATCGTGATATAAATCAGGATGGGTTATGGCTTAACCATGTACATTTATAAAAGTTATATGTAAGTTCTCGTTGTTTTCTTTATAAAAATGCAACTTTATTATGAAAATATGTTTACAAATGATTCATTGAAAGTATTGTCCATCGCTAGATGTCGTATGAGTGGAACTGCTGGTCAGCCAGACCGTGTGCTATCGAACGGAACAAGTGATAATCGGGCGGCGCAATATCTGGAGAATATGGCGGATGGGGTAAGACTTCCTGTTGCAGCATTTTCAGATAGGTTTTAACGAGCTTGGCCGCGTGAGGCCAGCGTGAGCGTGAGCGTTGTCATGCTGAAGAATGGAATTTTCGTGTCTCTCGGCGTATTGTAAGCGTTTCTCGCGTAGAGCTCTTCTCAATCGCATTAATTGAAGTCGATACCGATCCTCAGTGATGGTTTCGCTTGGTTTCAACAGCTCATAATAAATAGCACCGACCTGGTGCCACCAAATACAGAGCATAACCTTCGCAGCGCGAATATTCGGCTGAGGCGACAATGCAAAAGCAGTACCGGGCAGTCTCCATGACTTTCTTTTCTTTGAAATCCACTTTTCATCCGTTACAATACGATGAAGAAACTCCTTCCTTTCTCATCGCTGAAGCAGTTGTTCACAGGCGAAAAAACAACGCTCAATGTCCGTTGGCTTCAAGTCATAAGGAACCCAAATTCCTTGCCATTGAATCATTCACAACAAATGGAATCGCTTGAAAATGGATTGGCGGGTAACTTCTAATACTGAACCAAGCTCTACCTCCATTTGACACGGATGTCTTCGAAGGTTTTTTGTCTTCCTTCATGCGAACGGTCGTCAACATCAAAATCACCGTCTCTAAAGCGGCGGAACCAATCTCTACACCTTGTCTCACCTAAAGCAGCATCTCCGTAAACGTTCTGAAGCTCTCGATGAGCTTCAGTCGCTGTTTTCTTCGATTCAAAGAAGAAAATCAATACTTCCCGCGTATGACGATTATTTGACACAAAATCATGCACATTCACACAACTAAAACAATCTGACGTCAAAAGAAATTGACAATTGTGTCGAGGCGGTATATTTACCATATGCCAAAGCTTGGCTCATGACGTTTACGTTATGGCAGAATCGAATAGCACTTACAGCTGACGCCATCTATTGGCAAACTTAGTTGCGCACCATATAATATTTTCGAGAGGCATTTTTGCTCTCGCATGAGCTAGTTCCCAACGAAACAAAGTGGTAGTCATTCAAAAAGAATCACATTTTCACCACCTCTAAAGATGAAATCCGTGCATATTTATCGCTTCCAATGAAGCAGTTTTGAATCACTTCCAAAACCACCGTAGTGAAGTGCCTAAAGAAATTATTTTATTTTCGTTCACGATTCCAGACAATTAAAGCCAAATATGTTCGAGTGAAGTACTCCAAAAACTATTTTTACAGAACATAATACGCTCCAAAGAATTAATTTTTGATAATCGCCTTAAAGAAGTTCCTTTTAAAGTTTTTGGGAAAAAAATTATTTACCCTTTTTTATATTATAGCCGACATGCTAAGTTTGTCATTCCATTTGTAAAAACTATAAATAAAGCATATACGTGTCGTACATTTTTATGGCGTTAGGAATGTCTCTCCTCAATACTGGGGACTGCAGCCCATGGTAGTTTTTTTTAAAGAAAATACCAAATCCGTAGGGACTGACTTTATAATATAAATCACAATGAAGATTATACAATAAAAATCAATTCTTTGAATAATGAAAATTTGATTTGCAATTTTATTACACCCACGTCACTAATGAATATAAAGGGATAAAGCATCATGATATAGTGTTTCCCTCCTATGACAACCTTATGTTAATTTCATTGGTGATTACGCAATTTTTTACCACTTCCCTATCACAAACAGTGATGAATATTCGCTTCTTTAGATACACTATTTTTGCTGGGTTGTTTCATTCTGAACCAATTTTGCCACCGGTAATATTTCACACTCACTATGCGTGACCGACGTGCCGATTCATCGTCAGATAAGTGAACTTCAAGAAAGATATCTTTCACTGCATAATATGGTGGCTCATCTCATTTATCCAATGATAAATCGTATTTTTGACTATTCAATGCCTTAACTGATACCCATTGATTGGAGATGTTGCTTTTGCATCTATCAACTGTCCCAAATATTGGTTTTATTTAATAAATAGATGATAAAAGCGTGAGAAAAGTCCTTAAAAAAACAATTTTGTTTTAAATTTGTTTTCAATTGTGACATTTTTTCAATTTATAAAATCGCAGTATCGTGCCGATATACCGATTGATTGTCAGTTATGTGGGCATGTCAAAAACGACCTCTTCTCACATTTTAGATTTTGCCTATTTTTCCAGTAAAAATTCATATTTTTTAATATTTGTCGAACCCCATGTCCATAATTAGGACGATCTCCTTAAAGTACATGATTTACAAAGACCCTTTCTCGTGCCTCTTTTAATTAACGAATACCTGCTACAGTTGTTGAAATAACACGAAAAATTATCATTATTCAAAAGCTGAACGCGGTCTCTGTATGGATAGCATTTTCCCTACAGAGTACATTCCGCTCACTTGTATCCTCTGCAGTCCGCAGAATATAGAACTCTATATCCATCTATCGTCAGCGGACATGTCAGAAGCGCTCCTTTTCATGCATTGTGTTATATGAACTTGGTTTTATGCTGAAAATTTCTATTTTTTTTAATGTTTCCATAATCACGACCACAATTAAGGCAGTCTCTTAAAAAATTGTATACGTGAACTACACTTCCTTCAGGTATTTTGTACAATATCACCGTAAATTTCTTCAAATTAACGAATAAATGGAAAAATTGTTAATAAAAATCTGAAAAATGTGAATTTTCCTGGAGGTGGATTCCATCCTTGTACAAGTAAGATTTTCATAATAAATTCTTTTTGCCCAATTTTCGACCTCCTACCTAAAGCTAGAAGACATTTTTCCAGTCTTTTCGAATGGGATGACAACTTACTGTGTCCTCATCCAAAGATACCTGCAAAACGAACATAATTTTTTACCTCTAGGAGAGCCGATAAGCCCCAAATGGAGACAGTTCAAGTTTGTGATTTTTTGTTTTACGATTTTTTAAAGATTTATTTGATGTATATTCTGTGCCGCCTAGTAAAGAATGTATTGTGTATTTTTTTTGCAGGCTTCGAAACCCACGCAAATTACTATTTAAACAATTTGAAGTTCATCTAATTTCTTCATAATATTGAAAATTAAAAAATGGGAGAAATGTTGATAATTTAGTATTTTAATAAAAACGTACATTTTTGTGAAATACAGGGTGCCCGTCGGGAAGGTATGCTACTTTGTTTTGCCGCCATTTTGGTAAACATTAGTCTTGGCAGTTCATATTTGGCAGTCGAGACGTGGCAAATTTATTATGGAAAAATATTCGATAAATCAACGTGTTTTAATCGTTAAAACATTTTATCAAAATCAATCATCGATTACTGTGACGATGAGAAAGTTGTATGAAATTTTTGGGAGAAACAACGTGCCAACAAGATGCACGATTCATCGTGTAGTGAATGATTTCGAAGAAAGAGGGTCTGTAGCTGATAGGGCCAAGCATGGACCACAACGTACTGCAAGATCGGCTGAAAACATTACTGCTGCTCAAGAAAGTATTCAACACAATCCATCAACCTAAATTCGACGCCGTTCTCAGGAGCTTGGTCTTCAAAGAACAACTTTGGCCTTAATTTTGCACAAGGATTTGCATTTGTTTCCATTTAAGATTCAGTTGACACAAGAGCTTCTTCCACAAGATCATTTACGCCGCCATACATACGCCAATAGGATGTTACAGCTCGCCCATGACAACCTAGATTTTCATGAAAAAATCATAATGAGTGACGAGGCACATTTTCATTTGAATCGATATGTGAATAAACAGAATGGTCGGTTGTGGGCAATGGAAAACCCTCAAATTATTCATCAGTCACCTTTGCATCCATTAAAAGTGACAGTCTGGTGTGCAATTTGATCAGAAGGAATCATTGGACTTTAGTTCTTTGAAACTGAAAACGGCGTAACGGTAACTGACAATGGGGAGCGATATCCTGATATGATTGAAAACTTTTTAACGCCACAACTGCATGCTAACAGAGGCGGATATTTATCTGATATTGTATTGCATACATAATTGCCGACATTAAATAAAACATTTATCAATATAAGATCCATTCTCTTTAATTTAATTTAATTTAATATTTAATCAAAAATTATAAACAAACGAAGTAGTATACCTTCCCGACGGACACCCTGTATCTGAAAAACTTCTATGAGATATCTCTAGAACAAAGGTTATTTTCTGATAATTTTTTTCATATTAGATGATATCATATATACACCACTACTACAGCTACTACTATAGCCGCACTTCCAAATATCATTGTAGTATATCTCGAAAACTGTAGAGATATACGAGGGCGGTTCAAAACTAGCCGATATGAGGTATAGGTGGTGCCAGTAGTTTCAAAAAATTATTTTGCTAAAAAGTGGCAACCATATAAAACATATGTTTTAAGTTTCAAGGTTTTGTAATTCAATATTTCCATTTGACCAGTCCAACCAATATTAAAGCCGAACTAGATTCTACTCTGGGAGAGTCTGCGTTTGTTTACGACTTACGATTTATTGAGGGGTCCACGCCGTACACGGTTAAGAAAATCCACTAAATGATACTGGATGGTCGCCGGCTGAATGTGCATGAGTTATCTAAAATAAAAGGCATTTCAAAAAGCTATTGCACTTTTTCGTATATTGACCGAAGATTTTTAGATGGGAAAGCTGTGCACAATCAAGATGGGTGTCGCGCTTGCTTTCAATAGAGCAAAAACATCATCGAGAAGATGTTTAAGTAGAATTTTTGGCGATGTTTTACCATAATAAAGCCCAAATTTTGCGTCGATTTATAACCATGGATGAGATATGGGTCCATCAGCACACGCCTGAGGCAAAGCAATGGACTGGAATGGGAGAATTGTGCCCAAAGAATTTGAAGACACTTCCATCTGCGGGGCAAGGTCATGCCGTCTGTTTTTTAGGATGAGCTTGAGATTATTTTTATTGATTATCTTCAGAAAATAAAAATTATGGAAAAAGGGAGCATTTGGCGAAAAAGAAATTGTCGTCTCATCAAGACTATGCTTCAGTTCACTCATCCACTATTGCGATGGCCAAAATTAATTAATTAAAGTTCGAACTGATTCATCACGTAAGTTATTCGTCTTATTTTCAAACTTGAAAAAAATAGCTCGGCGATAAAAGATTTGTCAATACTGAAGATGTGGTGTCTACGGTTGGTTCATACTATAAACAGAGTACAGAAACCATTGAATATCGCTGGAAAAAGATAGAAAAGTATCGAGCGAAAAGGAGATTATGTTGAAAAATGAAGAACATTTTTCTCAACTATTTTTTGTCTTCTATGATAGGTCGGATAGTTTTGGGACCGCCCTCGCAACAAAATTTGTAACACTCTTAAAATCACTATACCGGGAGTAGTTATGATCATTGCAAATTGCTCGCATTGCTCCAAAACCATTTTCGTAAGAACATGGAAAAATAAAACAATAATTAATAATTGACGTTATTAGCCAATTCGGTGTACATTGACCAAAAAACTTACCGACCATCAAGGTTGAATCATTAGACTGTAAAACACAGTTTGACAAATGAACTATCCATAAGCGGCAGGCGGTAAAATTTCCTATCATTATTTGTCGGGCGGTGGCGTCGATGTGTCAACAAGTGTAGTTAATGCGCCTCAATCTGTAACGTTCGAAAGCATCATTGAATTATAGATCCTTTCTCCCAGAAATCATTCATGGGATGCAAAACAATTTGTTTCAATGAAAATTTGTTCTTTTTAGAATATTTCACAAAGGTGTATAAACCGGCGTAGTTCCCTCCCATATCTATAAATTTTCACTATTAGCAGCTCTTAATTGTCGAATAAGGTTTTGGAAAATATGGCAAAGGTTAAATTGTTTTCTTACGATAGGCTTGGGTTTTGGCTGACAATTTTTTCGTACTGAATCGATTTCAGGTTCGCTTTAAAATCTTTTTTTTTCCTACACACAATATTCGTATGTATATCGATTTTTCTTAATTTCCCAGCAGAAAATCGCATTTTCTTAACATTTTTCGGTATCACAAACAGGGGTTGTTATTACCTCCACGTATCTGTTAGGTACCACCGAAATTGTTTTTAGTTTAAGATTAAATAGTGAAAATATTTCAGTAAAAAAAGATCATGTTTTAGAGGGAAGTTTTTCAATTTGTTTCATTTTCAATCCATTTATTCGTACATTTTTATATTGAATCTGATGGCTTAAGGGAACTTTGTGCACACAAATTTTCCGGTAACGGGAGGTTTAAGTACGGTGTAATTTTATAGTGCGAGCGACATATCGCGTCCTTCCCTCTATACGGGTTCGCATCAATCCAAATGTTACAGCCTAACCCGACAGAATTTGGTAAAAGGCAATTGGATGAATGAGTGTCAAAGGCTTTTGATTATTCTATTTTATTATATAATTTTTCAGTAATTACTGTATATACATATCTCTTAAACAACCTCGAGTTCTATAACTTCTCCTTCACATACTTTCCTCATTCGCTCGTTTATCGCTGGTATTATTCCCCCAAGTACTGCTCGCATTATCGCTCGACCACTGATTAAGGCTACCTATTTTTGGTGTCAACTTCCTTTGCTTAACTCCCACCAGCAGCGCAAACCTCACGGCAAAGTTGCCTGTATATCTGTGTGTGCCAGTTATAACTCGTGCAACACCCTTATAAATATTTGTTGTAATTCGCTTTCTCACTCCTGCTGCTGTTGCTGTTGTTGCCACAATTTGCCTCCACTCTTGTTCCTGGTCATTCTTATCACTTTGGCCATATCACATGGATACGAATGGCATGCCATGCTGTTTCACAAATGATAAGAGCTTTTTCTGTCCCACTCCTCCTCACCTCGCAGGCCAAAGTCAACCAATACAGAAGCACTACACACAGTTTATGTGCATTTATGAGGTGGTTTGTTAGTATATGTGTGACATAAAGTATGTGCGATATATTCGGTCGTAAAACTATTTTTGAAAAAAAGTGACTCTCAAATACTCTGAAACGAAGGGGTTACTTGTGAGTGGGTGTGAATTGCTTTGGATTGACACGACGAAATCAGCACCAACATTTCATTCATTCTTTCATTAATTATCTGCTCGAGAAAAGATACGAATTTTTGAATGACGAAAGGTGTGCAATCGTTGTCAATGACTGAGCATACGGTGGGATTAGCAGCTCAAGTGTTAATAAGATTATTGTACATTAGATTATAAAAAGGTACAGATTTATGCAAATTGGCAAGCATTGGGATTTCTTTTGACATTAGCAAAATATGAAATTTCTATCATGAAAGTTTTGAGGTTATTACACATCGAAACATCAGTTCTGATATTAATCTAAATTACAGGCAATTCTATGTCATCAAAGAAGTTTTGATGAAACGTTGTCCGACCATTCATTCTATTAAATGTAAATTCAATAAAATTTGAATTTAAAATAGCCCATATCAAACTTACTTCTTCTTCAGTGGCTACTAGAATAGACAAACTTGTCTATTATATCTTCTCCAATTAGTCACACCAAGTTTCGTTACTTCAAAAGACTGGTAGCCATCTTCTGCGCTGACCACTGAGTTCTTTGTTGAAAACTTTTTGTGCTGGAGTATTTGGGTTGATCTTAATAATCCCAGCACTGAGTCATTCGCTTGTGTCATAATCCAGGATTCTGTGCCATACAACAAGACTGGTAAAACCAACGTCTGGTACGGTTGGATTTTTTTTGTCAAGAGAATCGCTTGCTTAGCCCATAGTAATAACTGTGAGCAAGAAAACTCTCCTCTTTATCTCCATGCTGACATGATTCCTTTTATTTAGAGTGGAGCCAAGGTCGATGAATCCTTCCGCCACTTCAAAATTATTGTTGCCAACATTCACACATGGTTCCAAACGAGTAGACTCTTTTTTCGTTAAAACAAATAACTTTGTTTTGTCCTCGGTTACCGCCAAACCCATTTTTGCTAACTCCCTCTCAATGTTTGAGAACGTTGCAGTAACAACCCCCAGTTTTCTATCAATAATGTCTATAACGCCCACATACGCGAGTAACATATTTATTAAAGATGGTTGGCTGCAGTTTTTCTCAACATCACCTCCAACAGTATGTTGAAGAGGTCGCACGATAGTCTGTCACCTTGTCTAAATTCTCGTTTGGTATAAAAAGGATCAGTAAGATTTCTGCCTATTTTCACTGATCACATATGATTCACATGATCTCATATAGTTTTTGTCGTATCAGACTGTCGAAAGCAGCTTCATAACCGACGAAGTGATGATACGTGCTGATCGGTTTTTCGTTGGTCTTCTCCAAGAATTTACCATAGCATGAATATCTAATCAGTTGTTGATTTAGGTAGGGCCCACTCAGGTCAGCTATAATCGGCTTTAGTCTTCCACATATCAGACTCGACAGTACCTTATAAGCAATGAGTAAAAGACTGATACGCAATAATATTTACTCACTCGAATCGTCATTTTCGGACACAGGACATAGTGCATTCAAATTCCAATTAACGGGCATGCACTCCTCGAACCAACCCTGTTCAGAAGCTGATGCATGCTGTTTATCAGCTCATCGCCATCGGTCTTAAACAGCTATGCCGGCAAGCCATCAGCGCCCGCAATTTTGTTGCAATACTGTTATTCTGAGCTTGTTTTGGCTCAGAGTTGGGTAGTTTATGCCATCATCGGTAATTAGGATGATTTCTTCATTGGTGCTGCTATCCGGAACTTCTTATTCTTCTAAAAAATGCTCTCTGAGAGCTTACACGTATTTATATTTTAAGTCTCGCTTAATGACACCATTTAGCTGTTTAAAAACGATACCGAACGTCAATTTTACTCAATTTGTGTTCGTTTTGATGTCCATTTGGCGCCAAGTACCTCGTTATACAAAGTAAATAGGAAAATTATTCGAAGAAGTTTGCGTACTTATTTTGAAGTACGTACTATTTTCACGCGTACTCAAATCGACTAAAGTTTAACTTTCACTTACTCGCTTCAAGTAAAATGTACTAGTAATGAGTAGATTTCGTATACTTATTTTGAGTATGTTTTCAACCCAAATTTAGTATGGACTTTTTTTTTAATGTGGTTGGTCCATTTATATCGGAGTTATATAGAAACGTGTACCAGCGTGGTCTAATTGAAGTAGGGTTTTCCATTTGGGACAACATAACACATGTGCGAAGAGATTTAGAATCGCTGTTATTGGTTTATAATTGCGATTATGTGCAAGAATACATGGACCGTCGGACGAGCATTACTCAATCGAACCATAAGGTGGTTTCGAGTCGACTGTTAAAACTTTTTTTAGATTCCTCACTTATATTTTTGAATATTAGCATTACACTATAAAGCGCTACATCCTATAGCACATAAGGTGTAAGAATTGTGTAAGAATTGAAGATTCGTCTGATTAGGGCAAAAATAACGAAATAAACTTAATAACTGAGTCCGAAAATTTTGCGATGAAAATTGCTTCAAAATCTTGTTATAAATTTTCAGTTATTTTGAAGTACTAATAATAAATATTATAAATAACAACTTGAAATCCTTATATTTGATACAATTATTGGCAAAAATATGAAAAAGTCGTTTTTGTACGCTGAGTGGTTAAAGCTCACTATAAGCATTTTTGTTTTTTAAATCAAAATATTTGTATGATGCAACGAATTTAAAGCACCCATACAAGGACAGTATAACTGGTTTTTCAAATAGATCAGATCAACGTTCGCTTCGGAGCTTTTAGACGCCAATAAAATTGCCATATATGGGACAACGTCGGTCCACTAGAGGTTAACCAGGGGCCTAATAAAATGCCACAAAAAGTCTATGTTTAGCGCGGATTTTAAGCTGACGGCATCATTGGTCCGTACTTCTTCTAAAGCGAAGTTGAAGAGTCCATCAGTAAGCAACGCAATGGACGTTTTTCATACACTATTCTAGGCTATGGTCATCTTTCGCGGAGGTGACGTGAATTGGCCACCAAGAACGAGCGATTTGATCTCGTTAGCAGACCTATTGCAATAAGCCGTAATCCCTCAAATTCAACATAAACCAGGCTATCGCTTAAATCCAGTCGGATCTATCCGGCAGTCATTGCAAATGAGACTTTTCGGATCCATGCCGCATCGAATTTTTGAATAATGCAATATTCGATACGTAACAGCATCATGACCTTGAATTAAGAAAAGAATTTCGGTAATGCCTCACCCAAATACTTACTGTTTTATTTCATTTCAACGTCGTCACGTCCTGTTTGGAAAATCCTTCAAAATGAATTTCTGTATTGGGCTTGTTGGCGAGTGTAAAAGATTTGGTAAAGGGCATTGTGGAGTGCCTTCTATTGGAGGATCTTGCCGTTTCCAACACCGAAATATGGCAGTAGTGCTAACATACTGGAAAGAAACATTCAAAATAGCATCCGTTTGGAAAACACTGACCTATTCTGGCATAAAAACATTTTTAATTCATTTCTACAGGAAAGGTAGACTAAAACTATGCATTATGTACATGGACTATACATTATGTATGGACCACCGTGTTTATTAAAAGTGGCCGGAATCGGTTCTGTGGAAAAATACTATCTCATTCAAAGACAGACACCTCTTGTTGAATAAAGCTAAAATTCACCATTTATACGATACAATTATTATATTCAATATATGGAGGGAATTCATAAGTACATAAGTACTTCTTAAAGCTTCGCTTTGATTGTTGGTTCGTATTTTCACCCAAAAAGAGTTGCCGCATGCAAGGATATTTGACAAAACTTTATTTGTTGATTGGAAGACAAATAGAGGGTAAATTGATATATGCGGGGAGTAACCTATACGCATTTTAGTAGTGCAACTGTAAATATATTTCAAATAATGTTTCATAGGAAAAACGAGCTACGTCGATGTGTTATGCTTGAGAACAGAGACTTTTTCAAAGCTTGACTCTGTCGACTGCAATCCAAGCTAGTATGTACGTAGGTTACGATCCGGCCATTCTTTTGGCTCCCATTTACTATACTTGTGTTCTCGTTCCAGTCGTGAGTTTTTAAAAGTAGAAAAAATGAGTGAAAAAGAGCATTTTAGGCACATAATGCTGTATTATTTCCGAAAAGGAAGAACGGCGGCTAAAGCTAGCCGAAAAATAAAGTCTGTTCATGAAGAAAAAGGGCCAGATGAAAGAACTTCCAGAAATGGTTTAAAAGATTTTCTACGGGCGACTTCTCCGTAACGGACTCTCCCAGATTAGAACGACCAAAAGAAATTGTTTCCAAAGAGGTAAGAGATTTAATTATTGTTAATCCCTGTGCAAAAGTTAGGGAAATATCTGAATAATAAAAAAAATCAGTCTCAACTGTTCACGGAGTCATAAAAGAGCTCGGAGGCAAGGCCTCACACTGCCTTGCGGACCCATCAGAAACTGTCAGAGCTTTGGTGCGAAGCTTTATCTCACCCATCTTAGCGACCTATCTCACCTATCTTAGCGACCACTTGAAGGATTTGAATCTCTATAACGACGAGGAAGTGAAAAATCGAATTGCACACTTCTTATGAGAGAGGAATTGAAAAGCTCCCAGAGAGGTGGGAAGAAGTTATTAAAAAAGGGGGAGATTATATAATAGATTAAAATAACTGTTTTCTTGTACATACATTTGTAAATACATTTCTTTTGAAAACCGAACGGACTTTCCGAACCACCTGGTAGAATGCTTAATGACATCTGTGAAAAAGTATCTGGGAGATTGCATATTAAATCGAACTTTGATTTCGTTTAGGTAAACAATTTTTCTGTGAAGCCGCATTTCTTCTGATAACGTTGTTACATCTTTCTTCTTAAAATTTCCCAATTTTCATCAAAATCTGTTGTTTTGAATTAGTGTGCTCTATTGAGAATTTTTTGCTATCAATTTTCCTTTCTCTCCCTAACATTCCTACTTTCTTTGCAATGGATAATCAACATATTTCTTTTGATTCACAATTTATTTACCAACAAATACCAACGAGAAGTGAATCCATTCATTTGATTCAATGAATTTCACATTTTTGCAGCGCAGAGTAAGGACGCCACCAGTATCGCATTGTGTTCTTCCACAATCGAACAATGAATGTCTGTCGGTCGGTCTATGCGTCCGTCCGTCCGTCCAGCCGTGCACGCCTTCCTCCATACCGCATCCGAGCCTCTGTGAGTTGTGTAAAATGGTAACTGCTAAAATTGTATCTTAAGAACCTGTGAGCACTAAGTGCTGTTGAGCCACAGTCGAGTAAAATACTGTTGCTATTGTGCTTCTTGCAATGATGATGTCCTGTTTAATATAAATGCGTGCATGGGGTATTTGCTGACTCAGGCCCACCCCAATTTTTGGGAAGCGGCAAGAGTTGGAGTTTGCCGGTGGATTGTGTGACAGGCAGCACTGCTGCTTCTGGTGCTGGTGCGATATCAGTTGTAGTCGCCGGTAGGATGTTTGCTTGCAAGATGAATCCTTTTTTTGTACAAGATTTCTGTTGTTGCTGCCGTTGTTGTGCTGATAACAAAATGAAATGTGTACATGGATGGCACACTCTGGAGGTAAAACTGATAAGTAATGAGTGTAAGGAAATACATCTATCTGAATGCAATGTGAGAGAATGCGAGAGTTGGAGGTGGAAGTTGAAGGCGACGGAGCAAGAGAGAGAGAGCCAAACTACAATGCAATAATATACGTTTTAGTCAAACAGGGGACATTAAGGATAATAAATATATATACGAACAGACACACACAAAAGACATTTAGCAAAACAATGCAAACTATAAAATATACTTGTATGTAACTCCGTTTACCAAAGCGATAAATTTATAAGTAATTTATGAACTTTATAAAATCACAAAGACCACCACCCCACCAAACACTTCCTTTCACTCAGAGGGAAAAGAAAACCACCAACGCCGCAATTCCTCCCTACTTTAGAATGCGATTACAATCCTGGTCCTTCTTTTTTTTTTTGGGTCATCTAATCATTTAAGTTGATTCATAACTATTTTTTACGACTTCTAAGCAGCAACATTAACGTTGGCCAACATTCTAGAGGAATTTAACCTTTATGGCGGCAAACAGAAGGGGCCATTGCATTGCGATTCCAAACCTCGGCCACACCTCGTTCATTGGTTTCTTTACGGACGTAGTGTGGCGTTTCTCATTTATTCATTCATTCATTCATTCAGCCAGTCGTTCGTTCGTTCTTTCGTGCATTCATTTATTCATCATGATTACGATTTTGACTGACGGTGGTGGTACATTCTCTATTTGCAATCTCTTTACTTATCGCACTATGCCTGATTGATGGCCATAGATAAAACAGTTTGTGCCAGTCGCTGGCTCCATTCGTTGAGTTCATATTCTATTGCTACTGCTACTACAACTACTACTACTACTATGCTGCAATATAAAATACAATACATTCTCATTGGACACAAACACATACGCGCTCTTCAAACACTTTTCCACAGGAGAATCAGAGAAGTTGTGGCAGGTTCGATGTTGTAGTAGTTGAGTTTGTTAAAATGTCCTAAATGCTGAAGCCAACACATTTTTGTTAATACAAGGACGTAGTCTCTTGCCCGTTTAAAGAGACGGTAATAAAGGATATTTGTTTAAAAAAAGTAGTTCCACGATATAAACGATAATCCAAATATCGATATCAATAGCGATAATTATTACAGATTATATTAAGGCTTTATTGACATGTCCAAAATGCTCCACATGAATTATGTTATTATGTAAGTGTACATATATGTAGACATATATATATATATATATATATATATATATATATATATCTATATATATATATACTTGCATGTTTGCCATAGTAGGATGAAATTAATCGAAGTGAAAATGGATCTAGCCAGTAAAATTTAGGGTTTCCCCCATTGCGTGAGTGATTCCTTAACCAAATGACCATTATGCGACCACTATGCGAATGTAACCGAACTCTCTAACTGCAGATTGCAAAGTTTTGATCATGCAAAATATATGATTTCAGCGAAAACGAGCATTGACCGTTTCCGTGAAACATTGCCATAAATTATTTCGAATTTTAATGTCTCCTTTTTGCCCTATTTGTATACTTTTGCTCCAAGGAATGTAGGTATATATCATTTGATACGACGACAATGTAACAACAGGAAGCTCAGAAATTACTGGCGATGTCCGCAAGTCTGGTTGACTGGCTGGTAGATGCGATAAATATCGCAGTATAATTCGATTACATTACATTTCTCTTTTGGTTCATGTCTTTTATTCAGTTACATTGACGTCAGACAAATTTTGCACTCATTAAGGCTTTTCTAAGATAGGATTTGAGAATGAAAATGGACTGCGTTGACACACCTCTTCCGGTACCTGCAATACAATTTGGGATATTTTCTGAAACTCCGTCTTTTCTATGTAATCGCTAATTGATTGGGTGCAGTGACTTAACCATAACCATTGTATTTGTTTATAACACTTTGTAAAATTTGAGAACATTAATAAAGAAACAACATCCCTTTGGGTATCTCCCTTAAAAGGAACTGATTTAGCAGACGCATTACATTACAATGCTAAGTTTTTACTGATACCTCCCATAAAAAATTATCTCTATTTAGATTCATATCTGTCACTACATTCAGTATAATTTAGCGCAACACCATTATTTTATTGAACTTAGTTCTACGAATGAAAATGGGCATTCCCAAGCCCCCTAGGGTGTCCTACATATAAATCAGTTGATTGGCCAATGGTTTCTCGCATTTAGGCCAAAAGTCGCAGTTTTTGGTATACTGCGACATGTCTGAATTTGATCTCGTCATGCGATGGTAACAGAATTGAAGAACTCGATATTTGCAGAAAAATATATTCGCAGATGAAAGAGCGGTGAAATTGAATATAATTGCGTTCGAATAGGGGTTTTTTTTACTTCCCATTAAGTATATAACAATATAATACCGATGGGTCAATTCAATGTCGCCGATTTTGTGTGACATCAGGGCTTACAGAGAGTTCAACGTCATAAAAATGTATTTCACTTTACTACTAATTGCGACTATTCGAATTTAACTGCTGAATAATTTCTTCATATTACTCGTCAAATTCAAATGGTTCGCTGTTCGTCTTCTGCCTTTTTAGAACACATTTAGGGAACACAAGGCTATGTCTGTGATCGCTTTCATTAATCTCCTGTGTTGGTTGGGTTTTTATAAATATAAGCCCCAGCGCGATATTTGACAAGTTGATGTCTGGGAAAGGCTGAGTTCTTATGGGCGAGGTGGAATTGGCTGCTTCAGCTTACCCTGATACTCCCCAGGACAGCGACGATGTTTTTGACAGATCTTACATTTCACTGATATAGGGATGTTGGCTGATTGTTCACTGAACCAGTCGAATTTAGCCATTAAAAATTGATCGATGAACAGGGCACCGGAAAAGGAGTCCGTGCGTTCTCACCATGAGAAAGCAACCATTTTGATAATAAAGTTTGACTCGACAATGTAACTTACCCTAATTGTTTGTCTATATTGTGTACAAGATAAGTGTTCAGAAAAGTAATAAAAGAAGAAATAGCATAACTGTCGCGAACCGCAAAATCTATCTGTTCCTATTTGAAAACGTCGCATATCCTGAATACCTTCATATGTCCATATAGGCTAATGTCTCTGTATAAAATGTCCATTTTCATATTCTTATATCGTGGTCTTCATAAC
This sequence comes from Philornis downsi, assembly GCA_019455685.1. NCBI lineage: Eukaryota > Metazoa > Arthropoda > Insecta > Diptera > Muscidae > Philornis > Philornis downsi. The sequence continues at coordinate 23,745 of JAHXMU010023864.1, read as the reverse complement.
GTCTGAGAATCCATAAGCTTATGGGGGTTCGATTCCCAGCCAGTCACCTCTCACAATTAAAGATTAGTAAAAGAAAATTTAAAAATTATTTTTCTTTCACGTCTCCAAATGCCGGCAAGACAAGACAAAAGACAAAAATTTTTTACACATTGCTTCGCCATTTGAAACCCGCTTTTAATGTTTCGCATAATTTAATTTTCTTTTGACCCATACTAGGGAATTTCGATGTATGGACGAACTATTTGAATAGTCGGGCAGTCGGAAAGTCTAGAAGAACGTCTTCACCTGAAACTCGGAATCGGGAATTTGATTTCGTTTTTGTTGGGGCTGCCAGCAACCGTTAAGTTGGCATACAAGTTGAGTTTTTGTCCGTGGGCGGGGGGTTACGAGGCCGGTTCCAAAACTAGCCAATCTAACAAAGAAGACCAAACCTAACCTAACAAAAAGTTAGGCAAAATTTTTTTATTTCGTATTCTCAATTTTTTAACTCATTCATTTTGGCCATCGCAACAGTAGATCTGTGAATTGCTTTAATGAAACAACGCTCTCTTTCTCGCCAGATGAAAGTTTTCATAATTTCATCACCTAAATGCTGCAATAAATTAGCTTAGTACTCGCCGTTAATGGTATTTTCTCTATGAAGATAATCAATAAAAATAATCTCATTCGCGTTCCAAAAAACAGATGCCTGTAGGTGGAACCGTCTTCGGCTTCTTTGGGCACGATTCTTCTATTCAAGTCCACTGTTTTGAATGTACGATTGTCTCAGGTGTGAATTGGTGGACCCATGTCTCGTACATAGTTATAAATCGACGCAAAAATTCGGCTTTATTGTAGTGAAGCATCGCCAAACACTCTACTGAAACATCTTCACCACGCTGTTTTTGCTCTATTGAAAGCAAGCGCGGCACCCATCTTGCGCATAGTTTTATCATCTTCAAATATTCGGTCAATTCCTGTTTAGCACTTTTTAAAATGTCTATCATTTCAACTAGCTCACGCACCTTCAGCCGACGATCCAATACAATTTGGTGGGTTTTCTTAACCGTGTCTGGCATGGAAACTACAATTGGTCGACCACTATGGTCGTAAACTTAGGAGCAGGCTTCTCTAGAGTAAAATCTAGCTTGACTTTAATATTGGTTGGACTGAGACCTTTCAAATGGAAATATTGAATTACATAACGGTGACCAATTTTGTCCCTGTTTACAAATTCACTGAAATAGTTTAATTTTGATGGCTGAAAGAAAAATACTAAACAAATAATATGTTATTTAATAGGATAACCATTGTATTAATATATAAGTTCATTATTAAATTTCATTTCCGCCCCTTTTAACACTCAGCCATAATTTGATGTTCCTTCCGTTTTAATCCGTCCATGACCACATCCCTACAGGACTCTTGAGTCCTGTTGGCAGTTTGTTGTCGCTTTCGTTTTTCTTCTTAATTCACATAGCCGCCATCTTATCGCCTGCCCAGTCCAATCGCGGTAGAAACGTTGAATGTTAACCCGGTATTTGGGTCTTTTCACTTTTGTGAGTTGTCGCATTCTCTGCTGATTTGGTTATTTCGCCTCTTCTGCCTTTGTATTGTTCGTACAAAATTTACTTTAGCCCATTGTTTGGTCCCATTAGCGCGCAAAATGTTATCAGAAAGGCTGTCGTGTTGATTTCATTTCGCTTTGTAGTTGTTGCTGTCGTATGTACGCGAAGTATATCTGTGTGAGGTCGAGATTGTGTGGGTGGATTGGTTGGATATATTGAGTCACGTTGATGTGTCCATGCATAGTGGTGCACTCACTCACTCGCTCAGTCGCCCGCTCATTGAGTGTGGAGTTGGCGATAAGAATATGAAAAACATATAAAAATATATCAAAAGTAAGCAAATACGGAGGAATGTCCTTTTTTCGTCGCCTTTGCCGCAGTTGTTGCTGTCATTGTTTATTTCCGATTGTAAATTGTCGTCGCCTCCGTTGTTGGTGTTGAGCCATAGGTGGGTGAGTGTTTAAACTAAAAGGGTTTAATGCTGTTTTGTCTGAGCGAACTGTGTTGTTGGACTATTTGCAGAATGTCGTTAAACGTTAAGGTGCTCACTCGCATATTTGTTGATGGTTCAGAGAATTGTATACGATATATATTTAGTATTTATTGACCGTATTGACCAGGTTCATATCACAAGTACGCACACACATGGTAAACGAAAAATCCTATAGCTGTAAGAATATAAATCTCTATATGCAGTTATGGTCAACAAATAAGCAGTTATGGACAAAAATAAATACACTGTTTAGTGTACAAAAAAATATTTTCTAAAATTGACGAAAAAATGTAATCAAATGTTTTCATATTTTCGACCGAAGGATATGGCAAAAATATAACACTCTTAAGGAAACATTTAAAGCAGTTAAAACTTTTGACCAAATATGTTTCAGAACTGTCTGATTTCCGCCCGTCTGATTGGCCGACTGGTGGACAAGATAATTGTCGCACAGCTATCTGAAAGTTCTTAAAACTTGGCACAATCTAACATTTTGCTAGGGATTGCAATTGAGCTATATCGGACAACTTCTTCTGGTACCGTTAATTATTCGTTAATTAAAATGCTTTATACATTGTTACATGGTGGCTCTTGAATATTGCTGCATTAACATTAACAGTTTCTTAAAGTCATATACCTGTACATTAAACTATATTTCCCTATTTATTTGAAAAATAATACATTTTTAATAAGTCATTTTAAAGATTTTTAAAAACTAGCTGTATTTGCAACATCGTTATTTATTACTACCTCGAGGGTTGACAAAATTATCGTTCGAACGCAATGCTTAATATCGTGGAAATTTGTAGGATTTAATTTATAAACTTCGTATTTGCGATAACAAAAATTCAGTTGAAGGAAGGTCAGGCGACCTTGGGAGCGAACGGAATGCGGAGTTTCTTGAAGTCACCTTCTTAGAGAATTTTTGCTGTAATTTTGTCATAACAGGCATGGCTCCAAAGAGTTGAAAGAGATTCTCTTTCAGCGTAGCACTGAAAAGAAAATCACTTTTAGTGTATATCATATATATATATTTGCAGTAACTACTTGTATTTCATAATTTCTAAGTGTTGCATTTTTATTGCACATCACTGTTATCTCGCTCATTCTCCCATCCTTCAGCCAGCTCTTGTGATTTTTTCACTCATTTATCATAGGAATGTATAAAATGTGATAAGAATTTATGGCATTTTGTCATTATGAAAACTGCCACATTTCTTTATTCTCTTCCATGGGAGTAAAAGCAACAGGGGAAGATATCAATGCTGCCGCCACAGCATCAGCTGTTATTGTTATGTTTTTCGTATGGCAAATGATGATAACACATTATGATGTGGCCCAGAATTCGTGGGCGAATTGAATGGCTTCTCATTCATCCCTTTTGTTCTCTTCAATCCCATCTCAATCAATGAAATCGACATAAGTACTTAATCCTTGACGCATTATTTGTATTTGCTTTGGCTATTTTGAGGTTTTTCCTTTTTACGTTATTTGGTCGATGTTTGTGTGAGTGGCTCATTTCAAGCGGTCACAACAATTTTGACCAATAATAATAACAGTTTAAACCAATTTGTGAATAATCTCCACAAAGCTGACCGCAAATGCCAATTGTTAGCTTTGACAGTAAACTAATTCAGCTCTTTTCACTTTGGTGTGCTCGTACGTGAGGGGAATTTCTATCATTTTTTCGGTCTCTTATGTAGAATATCAATTGAGTCTTATATGTAGGACAAGTGTATATGTACATATGTACATGCGTGTGGCAAGTTCGAATGTGTGATACCAAACGATGCTATTTAAATAACCAAAACCACTCAATTTGGTGGACATGAAATGGCTAAAAGTGAAACACAAAGTTATGGTTTTTTTCCTTTGAACTTCTAACCAAATTAGGTTTCAAAAGAATGTAAATTAAAGTTTCTGAAGGTTCTTCTTCTCTATTCTACCATTTCAATATGTGCAATATACTATTCTAATATAACTCATAATGTCTCTCGTTATATAAGTGCGATCAGTTTACGCCATTTGACGTTAGAAAGATAAGAATTCGTATTAAAAGAACTCTCAGACCGTTTTTTGATCAGATGGTGACTGCTTGACTCAGTATTGTTTGAGCGCGCTTCAAAGATGGACACCAACAAAGATAAAATACGCCATATTTTATGTTTCCCCTCCAACTGTCGAAAATGTCGATAGAATGATGGAAATCGTCAAGTCCATCATGTAAATACTGATGGTAAATACTTCGATTTACCGGGAGCTAAACATTGCATCTGTGAATCAGTGTTGCATCGCAATAAAATCGACCTATTTTTTCTCGACTCATGGGTTATTTATGAAAATGCAAAACGAAAACGGTTGTCACTATTAACAGTTACGAAAGTTTTGGTGGGATCGGAAATTATCTACTACTACCCCCTTAGGGGGGTACTAAGGCCAGACTCTTAACTCGAACATGTACTGTCAATAACTGGATTGTCTGCAAGAAACAATCGCCGAGAAGTGACCACTTATAGCCGATAGGAGAGGAATTTTGTGTTCCGCAGCCAAGCCACACACACCGATAATGAATCGATTGTCCCAGATTTTTGCCAATAGGGAACGAGGCGTTCTATGAGAGTATCATAGTGGAATTATCTTTAAAATGGCAATAAGTTACCAAACAAAATTGGGTATATTTGACCTACATCTGATCATTCAAATTATGTCAAATAAAGCCTTCAATGCCATGCAAAAATAATTTACTACTTGTAGTGGTAACCTTTAATTAGATTTCCCATGTCTTAATTTTTGTTATTCCTAAATTTATGAACGATTTTTAACTTACAAAACCACAACATTATTGGGCGGCACTCACTAATGTTATAACACAAATGTGTCCAATATATTATAATTATTTTCCAAATTAACATTTTCTAAGTGGGCTATAAAAATCAAACGTAATTTAAATACCGCCTCTGTCTGACTCGAGGTGATTTGAGAAGTCGCTGTCTGTACAGACGACCAAATTAAAATTGAGGGATTTATCGCATCACATATTCACGGTGTCTCTTACGCCAATTAGTAACGACAATAAAACAATGAAAATAAGCCATTAACAATGAATGGCAGTAGAGAATAGACAGGAAAAAACGGATAAAATTAACCCAAACTCTTCTCTACAGACTTTTCTCCATCTCTACTCCTACACACATTTAAAGTAGTATGGAAGTGTGCGGTTAAGTGTTTCTATTGATTTGTAAAGAAGCGGAGAAGGGAAGTGAGAGAATGAATCTGATAGATGATACTGATAAAAAGATCGTTAAGAGTTGGTGACTGCAGGTGGATGAATTACTGTCGTTATAAGAGAAATGTTACAACTTGAGTTTGAAACTACTTTAGAATTGCCATCGTAAGATGGTCATTTTATGTAATGAAAATTAGTCTTGATATTTTTGTGTTTTGTTTGGTTACAATCGAAATGCAAAGGAGACAGATTAGTTCAACCTTGTTAACGACATAAAAACTGCAATTAGGACCGGTTTGTTAGGAACATCCGCACTAATGCAGGAAATGCAATCATCTTTTTCACTCCCTGATGTAAAGAATTCCCACTCTACGAAATGTATATGGATATACTTAAGATCAATATTTCAGTCAGTTTAATAATCTCCACTTGTCCACGTATTCTTATTATTAAAGCAAAGACTGGGATTATGAATCGATTTTAGCAACCGTGGATATATATATTTTAATTGTGCCGTGGAGGAAGCTTATTAAGAATTGAGTGATATAATCCTGTGCCTTGATTACTAAACAGATCAACAGTCCAAGTCAGATATATTCGTTTCTTAAAGCTATGTGTTTTTGCAGGAACTTAATGGTATTTTTTTTATATACACTTTATCACCATTCACGATCAGACACTGATTTCATGAAAATTTGAATACTGTTTCACAAAAATCATTGGCTTGATCGCATAGCAACAATATTGAAAAATTAGGATGTCGGCTCTTATTTTAGTATAGCCACAATACGTGACAAATATAATCGCTCCTAAAGATCACATCTTTGGTCCGAATTTACCTAAATTTTGCGTGCAGACTTGGCTGCATTGTGACGGGCGGTCCATAATTAACCTCGTACAAATAGCATTGTTGGATTTTTGTTCATCGAGAGATGAGATTGCTCTTAAACCTTTCCCTAAATATAACATCCAGTCTGATATCATACATATACTCCTATGCCATAGCCTTATCCATCCATCCATCCATCTATTGTATAAAGTTTTCGATATTCCACTCCCTCGCTATTTTTGCAATCATTTATTTTGCTCTTCTCTACCCTCACAACGCGCATTACAAATGGCTGCAGCATTGCCATATATGCAATACTGAGAAATTTTTTTAGAGCTGGCTGTGACAAATTCGGACTAATGCAACTTAATGGTCTCTATCTTTTTTTGTGGTTGTTTACGTAAGCTTTTTAACCAGCTCTCGTGCATTGCTCAGCTGCAAGCAGGTGATGATCGCAGTCTGTATTAGCACCATAGATCATATGCACTTCAAAGACGCTAGAAATGTGCCTTTCATTTATTACCAACTATTCAATCTGGCTTACCGTGTTACGATTTGTCGAAAGCCAAATTGTTTTGTTTGTTTCTTTATGACAGAATCTGCTTCCATTTACCACCAAGTCCTTCGTTGCGACGAAGGAAACCAGTCTGGATATGTTAACATTATGCGGGTCCTATGCTTTTTCCAGGCACTCATAAGATGTATCTTTGGCCAACGCTTTTTTCTGCCGCTGAAACTTTAGCACTCTGATCATTGTGATAAAAAAGACACTTGACTTTGAAGCAAATTATGACGATTCAATCGCTCACAGGTCTTTACCACAAGACGGGGTGTCTTAGTTCCTTGCCTATTACAAATTCATCTACGAATAGCTTTTATCATAATAATAGTCTTGACGTATGTCAGCTTTGCATCGCCATGGTGGTGGGTCAATCGGCTAAAAGGCTTCCTTTAATAATAATTCTTATAAGATATGAGCCGCCAACATTTGGGTGATTCCCTATCTTATTTTTCTCGTGTAATGCTAATATTCAATAGAGGGCCTTATGAGGCCGCCGCATCTGGTCTTATTGACGCTGGTGCCAAAGGCCTATAGGCTGAAATAAGAGTTGAGTTTTAGTAACAAATGTTACCTACTTTGCTGATACGCATCAGTGTTAGCATGTCACTTAAATTACTCAAAAAGAGTTGCCTTTTCACTTTAGCTGCAAAGATATCTGGTTATTTCCAAGTGTCGAAGAGTCGTAGATTCTAAATTGGGGTTTCTTTTTCCCGCCTCCAGCATACGACAAGTTTAAAATTACCCTATGGTTGTCCGATTCTCGCCATGGATAATCGTAGTGCATCGTTGCACGAAAACTTTGGCGAGTACCGCCATGCCGGAAATGCTGAGTATACAGATAGTAAACATCGTGTGCTGCTTTGTAAAAGCTAATTTTTCCAGTGCTGTTTTGCTGGTAATTCCTGATGCTGATTTCAGATTAAGATGTTTTCTCCAAAGCTATTCCTTACAACCTGAAGGTATACAGCGGGAATTGCTTCAATTATCATTCGAATGCATTACATTAAATCATTCAAATTTTATTTTGTAAGTCTCTTATTTGCAATAACTATACAAATAGAATCTGGTGCAGTAGAGATCTTAGGAACCGACAGAATGTGAAGTATCGTAAAATTAGTATTAGTTTCGCATTTTCGCTTCAATTCAATGGGTAGAGGTTTGTCACAGTATGACAAATTGCACCATATTGTTGAAAATAGAGTTGAGGGGGATCCTTTTATTGTGCAGTTCTGGAAAGGAATAGAAACATTGTTTCAACACCCTTAAGTAACATCTTGGTAGTAACATTCACCAGGCACCCACTAATATATGTCAACGCATGCTATACTCAGCTATAAGAGAGTACCAAAATCGTATCGATTTGTTCACTTCCAGAATTTTTGAAATTACAATATTCTATACCCATAGCCGTTTTCCAAAGCGGGAATGAAAATGTTCAATCACATAAAAAATTAAAAATAATTCCTTTTCTGAAATGCTGGATGCAATTTTGAAATCATCATGTCAGAATCAACATAAACCATTCCACGATTCTTCGAAATCGCACAAAATAAAATGAGGTTTTATATTTCCCAGCATGATAACTTTTTCCTGCTTCACACTTCTAGCTTTTATTAAATGGCTCACCAAACTTAGTAGCGAAAAAAAGTCGCTTTAAAAACAAAAACACACACATACACACACACACATTGCTATTACGATAAAATAGCAAGATCACAAGTTAATCGCTACAATGAAAACTTGATTGAGTCGTCAATTATTTGTGCATCTGTTCAACATTTGTTTCATTTTTAGTTTGTTTTGTTTCGTTTTTCTCTTTTCATTTGGATTTTATTTAACTTTCAATTTTACATTCACAACATTGAAATTCAAATGAATCAATGAATAATTTTGATTTGTTTAAATGATAAATGAATGTGGTGGTATTTTTTAACATATCGTTGTTACTCTCGCACAGAGGTTTTCAGCCGAGTATGGGTGAGCTGGTGTTTTTTTAATTTTCGTTTTGGTTTTTTTTTTCTGTACTTTTTTACGGTGAAGCCACCAAAAGCCGGATTATCACATTGAAAAATCTATACGAAATAATATCAACTACGACGAACACAAACAACAACTACATTAATAACATTTAAAACGGAAAAGCAAAAAGCACGAAAAATGAAACCCTACAGAAATACAGAAAATAGCCATATATATGTACATCAGTATATATATATATATATGTATAGAGTACATTTATATATATTTTTTATCACAATCAGGATCTTATCAATATAAACAATCTGTAGACGCGCTTAAAATGCTGTTGCTTAACGCTTTGAACACAAGAACACAATAGTGGCGGTTGTTGTTGCCATTTAATGGCGCACAGTGGCCGAAAATCATTACTTGGGCAATATTTGCTAGTTAAGCTTTTCTTAAGGGCCATATAAAAGTAGGATTAGACATAGGCCAAGTATTCCTAAGTATTGTTGGAAGTAGATCAAGTATTTCTGTAGAAATGCAGTGAATATTGGTTATACACACAGCGAAATTCAATTCAACGGCATCTCTTTTTTGAGTTACCACGTTATGGTAAATAATTATAAAAAATATTATAGTTTTATATAATATTTAAAAGTTTTAGCATATTTCCAATTGGACAATTGCTTCGTCCATATACTAAATAGGAAATTATGATTACAACGAATACAAAAAACATAAATATCTACGACGAAATTCAATTAAAAGCAGCTTTTATTAAAAATAAATATCTAAAAAGCGGGTTAACAAAAAGAATCAAACAATTTATTAATAATGAAATTCAGTCACACAAGTTTTGTAAAGCAAAACGGCGATATTATTTAATTAATGTGTCACGATGTTTTTTGGCTCCTCGACCCACATACTCAATTCGCTTTAAGTCTGGAGAATGTTACGGTCCTATTTGTTTTTCCCGAAACCATTTGAGAATGGTCTGCCGATGTCCTATTGAAAAACAACAATTAAACTGGGATAATTCTTCAAACCCCGACCGAAGATCAGAGTTTATACATTAAAAAAATTCCACACACGAAAGTTATGGACGTAACGCAAACTGCCCAAGACTATTCATATCTTACTAACTTATTTAGATGCCGATTAGGAAAGACGTTTTTACCTTACGAACGTAGACAATAATCCCCACCGCTTCGGTCTTCTGCGCTCCTTCCACCTTTATATAGTCTTTCAGAAACTTGTCCTTCCAACGGAGTTTGGATTAACCTCTTGAGTGCGTTGTCGAAAACTTTCTGCGTTGGAGCATTTGGGCTCTCCCGCACAACTATATTCCACTATATTTTGATGCATTTTATCATGCAGATGTTAGTATACAACTCATACTACTCATGTTTTATACGTTATTTTACGTTAATGATCAAGGGTTTATATATTTTCGGAAATAATCTTCCCTCCAACATTCTCAGAATTGTTTCATCCGTTTGTGTCCTAAATAATACTGGTAGGAACCAGCGTTTGGTGCAGTTTATGTTTGCTCGTCGGGAGATGGCCTTGTCATTGAGTCGCAGGGTAACCCCATGGTAAAATCTGTTCTGGAACAATACTTTTCTTCTAATCTCCAGATTAGCACCATTAGTTTTATTCACGGCGGAGCCGAGATACTTGAAGTTATCAAAGTTGTATAATAATTGTCAACGTTCATGCAGCGACCCAAACAAGTAGACTCTTTGTGCGTTAAAACAAACAACTTGGTTTTACCTTCGTTTTCTGATTCATGCTCAATGCTTGAGAAGACTGCATTAATACCTCATAGTTTTTTCCAGTTGTGTTTATATCATCGAGTAGTTATGAGAAAAGTTGCAATAAATACGCCTGGCATTTCTTTGTTAAAGGTCGTTTGCGAAAGATGGTACCAGTCTTGTTTTCTGAAAACTTCGTGCCAGTTAATCTCTTCTAACAAAGACGTATAGTATAAGCTTTGCGGAAATACCAAACTATGCCATGGCTTCATTCAATTTTTATCCTATCGAACTGTCGAAGGCAGCTTTATAATGGACAAAAAGGTGATGTGTGTTGATCTGTTGCTCTTGAATCTTCTTCAGCCTTTGATGAATGATGAAATGGTTCAATACAAGGTTACCCATTTTTCGATTTCAAAAGTAAAGTTAAATAAAACACTCGTAAAACTATCATTTCAATTAAACTTTTATTTAATTATAATGCTTGGACCTTGCCTTGAGGATCGAATTGTCTAATTGCTAGAATAAGAACATCTTGTATTCCTATTTCAGCATCAAAATTTCCCAGAAGCGTTTTATTGTCACGGCCAGTGCAGCGTGCATGTGTCTCTCCTGGATGATCGATGGAAAGATGGATGAAAAGGGAAATTCTTGAAAGGGAAATTCTTGAAATTATTTCCAAATGAATAACAGTCACAGCGCCCAAATTAGGATTGCCCAAAAAAGTCACTGTTGAAACCGCAATCCACTGTGCGTCGTATTTAAGAAAAATACGATTGCTGATGATGATACTGTAGCCACTGACATTCATGATGATTACTATGATGATGATGTTGATTTTATGGTCGGTAATGATTGCATGTTCTTCTCTTCCATTACGGTTGGAACAACGATTGTAGCCATCACATTAGTTACTTTTGCTATTATTTGGTGGAATGCTAAGTGACTTACTAGTCACAGCGATGCCCAAGATGATGGCTTGATGATTTGGTATTTGTTTTGAAGGTCTGTTAACTTTACTCCTACCTCCGCCACACTCAGCAATGGATGCTAATTTTCTTTTCACTTTGTTGCTACTGCTACTAAATTTTGTAATTAAATTTGTAGTTGCAGTTAATTTTTGTTTTCATTTCCATTTTAATGCCCAGGCGTTTTTCGTTAACAGAAACAAACAATAAACTTTAATAAAAAGTTAACTAACTGGCTGGTTGACTGGTTGGTTGGCATCTCCATTTGAAATTATCATCCTCTCAAGCTCGTCATTATCGTGATTATCTTATACCTCATCATCGTTGTTGTTATCATCAGTGCGTCATCGTCGTCATCATCATCAGCAGAAGCAGCAGCGGCATCAGCAGCAGTATGAAAAGTATTAAATTTTTCATTTGCTTATCAGCGTTAATCAGGAAACTTTACAAAGTATAAATTCTCATATCTCTCTCTCACACTTTGAATGGAATGTCGGCGTGTCTGTGCGTGTGTGTGTGTGTCTGCATGTTTGTGTATTGTTTTCTAAAGTCAATATGTGCACTAAACATTTGTATCGCATTGTTGTTGTAGTTTTTGTTTCTATGACAGAAGCGTTTATCATTTCAAAATACGGATACACCCACTTTTTAGTTGTTTTTGTTTATTGTCTAGAAGAGTTGAATGATTTTAAAAATGATTTGAAGATTATCCTTCGGTTTTCCCCAGCTGCAGTAAAGTTAGATGTCGTATTTTTTTTTTCTTTTTTGTTTAGGTTACGTACAAGTATAAGCTGTAATATGATAGTCGAATTATTATATGAATGTTGGAATTTGGTAAACTAAAAGTTGATTGACAGAAAGCCTCCTTGAAAATTGGTCAGAAGAAACAGTGTTTAAAAAGTTGGAAGGCGAATTTTTCAAATTGTCTGTCAAATTGTCACTATTTTCTAAGTCTGGAAAAGTTTAATTTCCACAGTACCTGTGAAATAGTGTTGTAAATTTACAGAAAGTGTTTGAAAAAGTGTTTGAAAAGAGGTTTTAAAGTTTCCGAGAGGTCGCTATTTAAAGTTTCCAATGGGATCAGTATGGGTCCTAGGAGTCAGACACTTTCAGGCTGTCTGAAAGCACTCTCCAGTATACATTTTTCGTTGCAAAAGTAAAGTTAAATAAAACACACATAAAGCTATGATTTCGATGAAACTTTTATTTCATTATAACGCTTGGATCTTGTCGTTATGTACGAAATACAATGTCATGTAAATGACCGTCTCTGGATTATTTGCAGCAGTGGATCCTTTTGAGGTAGTTTTTGACTACTTCTTGCACATTTCAAGCGGTAACTCGACAATAACTTGACGAATGCCGGTTTGCAAATCTTCGAACGTTTGACGTAGCCCCACACAAAAAAATCTAACGGCGTCAAATCGCATGACGTAAACTAGAAATTTCTCATGCAATAAAACAAAAATCGGTCGAATTGTGTGGCTTGTGGCACCCTCTTCTTGAAACCACATATCATGCAGTTCATAATCTTCAATTGCAAGCCGAAAAAGTCGGTTATCATATGGCTATAGCACTGTGAATTGAAATTCGGATTATCCAACACACTTTCACTAACAGAATCGATATTTTCGGCAGTGCTATGATGCACAAGCCTGACCACGTCTGTAACGGTTCCAGTCTCTTCAAATTTCTTTATAATATTGCCAATTCCTTCCATATAATACAACCATGTAATGCACGAGAAGTGTCCAAGTTTGAATCACCACTTTTATAGCAAGTTTTAACTATTTTTACGCGTTCTTCGGTTGTTAAACGATCATATTCGTAAATGCCAAACATTTCACAAAATAAACAGCACATCAGATGACAGGTATTTAACAGCAGCAAGCCTTGCCATATCGCCGGGTATGAAATCACTAAATGGATAACCCTGTATATTATGATAATATAAGGTGTATAAAAAAAAATCTATTATTTTTGCATATCATTGAAGGTTTTAATTAGTACAGATAGAATAATCCGGTTTACGTCAAATCGTCCAAGCGTTTTGATCGGTAACTTATTGTCATTTTGAAGGTAATTCCTTTATGCCTCTTTTATGGAAACCTTCGTTCCCATTAGTAAAAAAAACTCGGAGATTCGATTTTTGCAAGACTTCCTTGACGCGATTTTTTTACCGACAAAATCATTTGTCACAGACAGAAATAGTTGACAATCGCTTAGTGCCAGGTCCGGTCTATAAGTTGGATGCATACGAACCTCCCAACTAAACTCCTTCCGGCGTTTATCGGTATATGTGTCCTGGCGATGAAACATAAAATTCCTCTTCTATTGGCCAAAGATGGCCGCTTCTGAGCAATTGGTGCCTTCAGATATTCCAATTGTGGACAGTAAATGATCGAGTTAAGAATTTGGCCCTAGGGGAGCAGCTCATTGCAGTTGCTTCCTTGCCAATCCTTGCAAACACACACCAAAACCTTCCTGATCATCAATCCTAGCTTGGTTAGCATTCGTATCAGCTCGCCGTGGTTTGACCACGACCGTTTTCGTTTAATGTTGTCGTAAGTGAGTTATCGAGTATGAGAATTCTTCATTACCGGTCACCAACTGCTTCAGAAATGGCTCAATTTTATTGCGACTCAGGAACAATTCGCAGATGGAAATTTGGCACTCATAACTTCTTTTGCCATCAAGCTCCTTTTGTACTCAGCCTTATTCAAATGGTTCCAGAAGATGCTTTTCACAATACTTATCTCGTAGGTAATTGAAACAGTGCTTACATGAAGGTCGGACATGACGATTCCCTTCATTGTATCGACATTTTCGACAATTGGCCTTCCAGGTGTGACTTCACACGTTGCGCCCATTTTACAGTTGACACGGTGGCCCTTCAAAGTCGACTCTACAACGTTGATTCGGTAAAGAATCAACCAACATCAGTACGTTAAAGAACCCCCAGATTAGCCGCAAATAGCACTGCTGTCTGTGAAAGTATGCAGGAGAACTCGATTTCTCAATGTGACCAAGAGTTCGAACTTTCCCTGACCTTAGCTTGGCCCATTGGTACGAGTATTTGGGCCTGTACCTGTGCAAGATCCAACTTACTCAGGAGCTCAAAGTGCAGAGCAGAAATTAATGCACTATCAAAGTTTGGTCCTAACTTCTGTAGATTCGACAATATAATGAATTATAAATCCGAGTATAAAATAGGGTTTATACAACTTTTCGCCTGTCCTCCCCGTTAACCCATTTGCTGACTTTAAATAATTTAAGATAAACTTAAACCGGACTGTCATGTCATCGCCCCGCTTTTATTATACGCAAATACCACCAAATATATATTTTTCATATTCTTAAATGCGTACCACAACACATTTCTATTAGCAGATTTTCCACCATCGAATTCTCCAATTTCGATTCTGTTGTTACATCTTTTACTGTGAAATTCTCCAAATTTACTGTTCTGCGAACGGAACACCATTTCCAGCATTTCCTTTTGCACATTCCTTACATTGTTTTCGTGTAATTTTCCAATTATTATCTGCCCAGACACATCATTGACACACAAATCACACAGCTCATTTTCGTAAGGGCTGCCGGCCCCGGCCTAATGATTGCTCATCTGGCTGTCTGATTGACTTGTCTGACTTTGGCAGGCAGACGTATCAAACACAACAAGAGCAATAACAAAGCATATGGATGGTTAAAAATTACCTAAATACAAATGAAGAGGCGAGTGTGTATGTGAGTGTGTGTGTGAGTTAAGGATCATTTTGTGGCAAAAAAAAAGGAACTGCAAAAAAGAAATGATAAATGAAGGGAACGAAGTACGGAGTGACCTCTGTAAATGCAACGCCTGTCTAAAGCGGCACCTGTGAAAAGAATGGTTTATTGAAGCACCGTAATTTGGAATGTATTTATCAATTTTTTTACCCCCATCACATAAAATCTGGTAGAAAATAAAAAAAAAATATTATCAGAATTTGTTACTAAACATTAAGTCGATCTTCACATCTACAGCAGTGCCTTTCAACAGACCCAATTTTTTACTCACTGTAACGCTGGAGGACTCACTGTGTCTCACACGGACAAACTTTGATTATGCGAAGAGGACTACAACAGCGAAATTACGTGACATAAAGACTGACAGACAATCAATGAATATGATGGCTTTTGAATGACTCGTATAGTGACACTGGTTGACACGACGCCGGATGTAGTTGTGGTGGCGGCTTCACTTGAGGATTATGTTGACGACGGATGACGGATGATGGCGAGTAGGTGATGTATGCGAAGATGCTGTTAATGCTGCTCGTGTTAATAGCGAGCAGTCAGCACAGAAGCTTTAAAGGCCATCCTACAAATTTATTTTCAGTTTCCTTATTCGACGATCGGAAGGTGTCACAGAACACATATTATTTAGGCAATTACATATAAATGCCTTCCAATACTCGTATATCCTTTCTGTACAAAAATTGAGGTGTTGAATGTGAGCTATTTTTGAAAATTCACTTTTCGATTGCCGAGAATAATTTTCGAGACTTTTTTATTTTCTGGTTTAGTATTTCGTTTTGCACATCCACTACGTTTTCAATAGGAGAATGTACAACCACGTTTAAAATCAACTGCCATCGCCAAGTTGTTGTTTGCGACGAAGAAGTGGCGCCATAATATTTTTCGGGCCATGAATTGATATTTTTCCGAACCAATAAACAATGTTTAATCGATGCGAAGCAATCGTTTTTTTTTAATTGTATTCAAAAAAAAAAAACAAAGTAGGAAATTCTGTATGTTAATGCGGGAAGTATTTATGCTATGAGATATAGATATCACACAAAATTGGGTCAAAATTAGAAGGTGTAGCTCCACTATTTCTAGCCCCAATAACTTGAAATTTGAATGAAATACTTAGGGCATCAGTGGCCTGAAGCGCTTATGCAAAAATGGATACATATATTTTCTTTTCGAAGTTTTGCACAATTGCTCATTTACTTAGATGGTGGTTAAAGTCGATTGTCAAGTTTAAACCGCACATACAATGAAATAATGCAACCAATTTGTCGTGCCAAACTTTAATGGTCTCAAAAATACTGTGCTCTTAACCGAGACGACATCGTCGACTACTTCTGTTACTGAACAGGCCATATCAAGCATTCTGTATCTGGGATTTTTAAAGATGGTTTTGTTATTTAAAATCTTCTTTAGCTTGCATTCAAAAATCTTTTAGTTTTGAATAACTTTTATTTTCATGCAATAATGTTCTAGTTATCAGGCTGATATTTGTATTAGTACACAAAAAAAAACCACTTACCTCTGTCCATCCACTTATTATTAACGTTTAAGTAGCGTCTCAAATCGGGCAGACTCATTTTATTGCCGGTGCTCCTTTTTCTAATTCCTTCTCAATATTTGAGGACGCTGCGTTAACATCACGCACTTTCAATCAATGATGGCTACATCATTACCTTACGCGATCTTTTGACTTTTGTTTTACTGCGATCTTCTCCTTAATCGTTTGGGAAAGTATATTGAAGAGATCGCAGGATAGGCTCTCACCTCGTCTAAACCTTGTTTAGTGAAAAATGGCACGCCAAGGTTTTTGCCTATCTTTGCTGAAGACTTTGTGTTAGTCAAAGCCAGCCAGTAAACAGACAAAACTCGGTTATATTTTAACCACCACCAATCGGACGCAGCTTTACAATGGAAGAAAAGGTGATATATGCCGATCTGTTTTTAAGGTCTTCTCCTGGATTTGAACATCATAAGTGCTAATACAGCGATAGTAGGTATATGGATTTGGATTGCCCTGCTTTGAACTCATATTATGTCTTGATTTCAAACGTCTTGGATATTAACCGATACAAGTCCATTACCAGCTTAAACCACCAATCTTTAATATCTCTGCCAGTAGGCAAGGAGTGGCACTGCTTTTTAGACACGGTTTCGGGTTGGATGCCAGTCCATTGCAATGTCGATATTTGACGTGATTTCCTCGCTTTTACTGCCATCTGGGCAGTATTCTCTTCATAATTGCAGCATAATCAGTATATCTGTGATCAGACTTTCACCGTTGGCCTTCGTTTTTTACTGTTTGGTAAATAAGTGGTCCTCACCACAATCCCTACACTGCTTTCTTCATAAGTGCCTTTTTTGCTCAAAAAGCAATCCTCCTCTCTTTTCTTCGCCTCTTCATGGTACAAATTACAAATGACTGTAGCGTTGCCATGCATGTAGCATCCGCAGACAATATGTGATATTCTTCATTATACCAGGCGTTGTCAGAGCGTGATTTTTCATATCCAAGTATGGTTTCTGTAACAGTAGGCATTAAATATAAAATGTGCTGCCATTGTCAGGAACAGCAGAAATGGATGAGTTGTGGCGTAGTAATTAAGAGAGTTTATTAGAATAGGCTGCGACTGTCTTGAACTGCCTATGCTCTGCACCGCAAATATCTCACTCTGCCTTATCTTGTGCGTACTTTTTCTACAACTAGATTGTTATTAGAGTCGGTATTAGCACTGCGAATTGATTGCTTTCCGTTTGTTATCTTTGTTATGATCTGAAGATAGTTGTCATATGGAGAAATGTCCTTGTTGATATCTGTGTCGGAATCTGGATAGACTTATTTCCATGTTTTTCGCAGCGGCGAATGTAACCATTAAAACCTTCCAGAACGGCAAGGGCAGCGGTCGTAAGGTCCTAATCGCTCAGAAAAAGTAAATATACCCTTGTTCTTATCCTCTTTATGTACCGTCGGCACATGTGCACAAATTAGCGTTTTAAAACAAATACTTCACCTTAATACGAATTGTATTATTGGGTCACTTAAGAGACGATGTGTCCAATATTCTTATCCACGGTAAATTCACAGCAGAGTTCGGGATGTCAGTTGTCTCAGATGTCACAATTTTTGCATCGAGTGCATCCTTGAATAGGAATCCACTACATCCCCTGGACACGACGATGATGTCAGCTTTATATTTTACAAGCACATTGGCCATTCGGATATCGTCACTTTCTTTGTAAAGAGTTGGGACTTTTTGGGTGTATATTCTTAAATAATAGACCTCGTTAGTTCTGAGAAGTCGGCCAACATTGCATGTGCACCATTTCTTTCTTTTCTCTTTTATTTTCGCAGTAATTTCAATTTAGTACGAGATTCTTATTAGGCCGCCGCATTATATAAAAATTGAGTTTCACAAATAGATGTTGCCTGCTAAACTAAGATGCATCGATGTTAGCTCGCTGAATACGTTAATCAAACTGGTCGCTTTCTCACTGTAGCTGCTGTCAAATGGACGTACGATTTTATTACTAGGGCTTGGTTTGGTGGAATACCAGCTCTGGTTATCAGCGGGCTCAAATCAAAATTTCTCCATTCCCCCGTTATAATTATGTCCTTAATATTTTTAAGACCGATTCACATTAATTGTTCTTTTTATATACTATCGGCTTCTCTAACCACTTTGCAACACTTCGTAGCATAGGAAGGCTCACATTTCTGTCGTTATTGCAGATATTGGCAATGTTGGCGGTAATGTTGATGATGCTAAGGTGACAGACAATCGTAAGTAAGCAATTTTTACTTTACCTCCGTTAGCTTCATTCAGAGAAAATTCTACCTCTAAACATTCGTAGATGTCTATATATGAAACCTTTATTGGTTTCATGTTACATACGTACACTTTTTTGTATCCTTTATCCTCCCACCTTCTGCTGTTGATCAAGTAGATAACATTATGTTTTTGTGTTCGATTGAGTGTTTTTACGTGGTGGGGGGCGATGGCGAAAAAAGTGTATCATATTGCTATTTGTGGCATTTCAATGATGATTCTTCTATATTGATTTCTCTTTTTTTTTTTTTTTTTTGTTCTCTACGACTTTTTATACGTTCGAATGGGTTCTTTGCATCGCTTTTGTTGCATAAAACACTTTTGTTCGTCCGTCCGTCTGTTTGTCTTATCTTAACCGGAAAAAGACTTCCCATAAAAAAGAATATGTAACACTCATCCAAACATACACGCATACTCGAGCAGAAAAAAAGGAAGGTGCAATAAAAATTCATTTTACTTGAGCATATTTCTGTTGTTAGTATGGTTCTTCTATCAGTATTTTCGTTTTCCTTTTTTCCTATATCGATTCAATGGGGTTTGTCATTGTTGTTGCCGCGTCAGATGGTGACACGACGATGGTGATGCACCATCGCCACCACCAACCAGCGCCGCCACCAGGAAGCATTAATGTGTGCCTGATAAGTTTCTTATATTTCGAGATATAATGCGCTGCTGCTGCTGCTGCTGCTGTTAGTGCCCTCTTTCGTTCACATTTTGTATTCATTATTCCATAATAAAAAATAAAAGAAAATGGGAGGTATGAGAGCGGCAATTGAGTCATTCAATTACTTGCACTTGCTGCTAGGTAAGTGAGCATGTTATGAATGCCTTCTTAATGTTTTACAGTGGGGTCGATGGAATTTAATTCTGTTTATATCGACGTAGGTTATCGTACGAAATATCCATTCAGTGATTTTAATAATTTTAATTTTATAAGCTTTTTTTACAAAAATATGCAACTTTTCCACAAGCAATCAACCAGGAAAATTATGGTGGTGTTTTATTTTCAGGCAAAATGTTCAAAATTGAATATTGGAATATTGGATTTTTAGTAAATGCTCAATGTTCAAAATTGAAAATTGGAATATTGGATTTTTAGTAAATCGGCCAATATATATGATAGGCTACTGAAGTGGAAGCGAAGTGGTGTGGAAAATGAGTCTATATTCGTTTTCGGACTTACTTTATCCTGTACTTGATGTGTACTGAATGTGGTTGAATTTGATAGAATAGAAGAATAACATGAATTTAATAGCGCATGGTTTAAGTCGGGCATGTTACAGGCAAGTCCCAGTTAGGACGTAGTTAAAAATTGATTTGTTTTTTTTTCGAATTTCACCACGAGTTAAAGCACTACAATGAATAATAATATATGTTGCTGCAACAACACAATTAGAAATTGCAAAAAAGAATTATACCGAAAGACCCATTTTCAATGTTATATTTTGTGGCGTATGAAACAATATCTACCTTTATTATTTCGGGTGAATATTTACTAGAGAAGTAGACTAGATTTTAGACATAAATTGTAAATTCTATCCTCTTTACACACGCAAAGGACTTGTATTCTTGTGTCTCATTTTCACCATTCGCCTATCGTCAATCATGCAAGCAGGAAAGCTGACCTTAATCCATTTATCTTTTGGTAGGTCACAAACAATTAATGTCACTAAATAAATGTTATCCTTCAATGTCACCTCCATTCCTTCTGAATGATTGTTTTCACATGCAGGAATAATACAGGGCAGCGCACGAATCGTGCTACAAACACAATATTAATGTCAATGGGGACCGTTATTTAAAGATATTGAAGGAGTTTTTTTTACCAAGAACTGCGCCGAAGACATCTCCGTTTTGACAGCATTTGAATCCAGCAAAATAAGGCAACTGTACACATAGCCAGACCGGTTATAGCGGAGCTCCAAAGAAAATTCCCAAACTAATCAATATCCAGAAACTTCATTTTCCACAGACTTTTTGCCAAGCAAGAGGTGTACGAAACGAAGCCAAGGAATTTGATCGCGATCACGCAATAAATAATTTTCTGATCAGGTGTCGCATATGAACATGGATGTCATTTACGATTAGAAACAATTTTATTTGAATTTCTTATTGTAACACAATTGGAGAGCCGCACTGTAACTTTCTCCACAGCATTTAAATAACACAAGAAATGTCCCGAATCAAAACTAAAATATTTAAATTTCAATGATTTCATTTCAATATTAATCTGTTTGTAAATCATATGATTTTTAACCATTTACTCTACTAAATAGAACACTAAATTTAATTGAAATCATCACAACCTTAAAATCGATTTTTCATATATTGGAAGAAGTCGAAAAATCGACTTTGTGTCATCTATAGATCTCTATGATAAAAGATTTCCCTCAGAAATCTGCAATTTTTTTAGTGTGTAGATTTTGTACTGATAGCTTCTTTTTAGGACAAATGAATATAAATCCATAATTTTTTATAAAGTGAGATTAATTTGTGGGGAACAGAAAATAAAAGAAAAAAAATCATACCACCAACTAACAATAAAAATTATTTTAAGCATATTTGTTACAGGGATCACATTTCAAAAGTCAATTTTAAGGCTCCACATTTCTAAAAGTTGCACGGTTCGATGGCTGCTAGAATGAAAAAGACTACTACAGGCAGGCAGGCAGACTACTACTGATTTGTTTCGGAAAAACATATAAAAGAGCTCACTGAAGTTCAACTTGTATACCGACCCAGTGATTATTGGCAGTTCCAACAACAGGATCAAATTCACTGGTCTAATAAGTCGGGCATTTTACATAAAAACTTTTCGTAGAAACAGTTTGAAGAGGGGAGAAAAGAACTAGTCGGAACTATGCAAATACTGACAACCATCATAAACGTTATAAGGATCATATATAGGTATATCATATATATGCTGTGCCTTCTTCACAGAAAATTTACTTTAGTCCGACTGGCATGTATCTGCGCCAATTATAGAGTTGACATCACCACTTGCAAAAAATGCGATGCTGCGTGGAAACTATAATGAGAAGAAAAGACAACCAGATACCAAACAGCGAAAATTGAAGATTAGGGCAAGAGGCTCTCTTCTTCTAACGATAATGGTGGAAATTTGGTCGCGGCGGATATACAGAGCATATTGCTAATGTGTAGAGAACATTTTTAGGAGTTTATAATTTTGGAAGCAAAGGTTAGTAAAGCAGCTATGGCAATTATTGACGATGGCAATATAGTTCAGACAATCGAGCCAATATAGTTGGAGCCAACAACCTGCAGTCAGATCTGTTTTAGACCGATAACAATTTAATGGCATTCATTCATTCGTTCCATTCAATTACAGCTCAGCTCAAAGTCTTGGGTTATCGTTAACGGAAACTATTGCAAGTAGCGAGACTTGTACTATCTACACATCGACATCGACGCGGTAAAACGCATAAATATAAAGCCATTAGATTTGATTTTGTTTTGATGAACTAACGCAGTTCAGTCTTCGGATATGACCTCGATGGATGACGCCCACTGTATGAATGATGATTGTAAAGACACTTAGAAAACGTATATAATGAGTTGGAAAAGATGCACAGAATGCCAAAGCGTTTTATTCTATGTGCAGCGAATAGTATGTTGTCTCTCTCCCATCCAAATAACAAGTATAGGGTTATCCATATTTCGTTTCCAAGTAAAGTTAAATCAAATACACTTAGAAATGATTTCAATGAAACAATTTTGTTTCATTATATTGCTTGGGCCTTGCCATTATATACGAAATACAATATCATTTAAATGATTGCCTCTGAATAGGTTCGTTTTGAGGAATTTTTTCGAAAAGATTCGGCCCAATGACACCTCCAGACCATAATGCGCACCGAACAATCACTTTTCCGGATGCAGTGGCTTTTCCACAATCACTTGTGGATCCTCATATGCGACGTAACCATAAAGTGAGAAATGAGCTTCATCGCTGAAGAAAATTTTATTCGATAGAAAGCCCACATTTCAATCGACACCTATTAAACGATCCATATTCCTAAATGGCAAACATTTCACTAAATAACTAACACTTCAGATGGCAGGTATTTAACAGCTGGCAGCGTTGCCAGACTGACGGTTTTGAAACCCCTTATGGATAATCCTGTATTAGAAGTCAAAGGTCTTTAATAATGTTGAAATCTGTCAATCGATTTCATTGAAATTCGATACATATATAGCGTAACCTGTGGAGGGAAATAATAGTTGGCTATATTTAAGGTTTTTCGATTCTTGTATAAAGGATGTGGCAAAAATTGTTTCCTTGAACTGTTCACAATAAAAATCGGTATGAAGACGAATTATTGATTTCGTATTAAGGACGTAGCCGGAGAAAAGCCCTGCATTGACACCAAAAAATAGTTATTATTTAAAACATTTATGTAATTAACAAGCTATGAGTCTGAATGAACATACACTAAAATCGCTTTAACAGCAACGGAAACATGGGAATCTGTTGTTATTCATTTAAAGTTTTTCCTGACATTTTGGAACATTTTAATAGACAACACTTTAAATGAGCAAACTAAAAATTGTCATTATATTGAAATAGGGAGGGGCGAACTAATTTTTAAAATGCGATAGTTTCAAAATGATATACTTGTATGCTGGAGGTCGCACCGCTTGAATTGGGGGCCTGCAATTTGGTGTAAAAACAGGTAGGTCATTTGCGAAATGGGGTAAAATTTTAGAACAAAAGGAAAAACTTGGCAAAACAACTGCTGTGAATCTCTTTGGAATTTTTTTTTT
>JAHXMU010023863.1:0-14860 GCA_019455685.1 Philornis downsi | reverse complement strand
ATTTTGCACTGGAGCGACCAAATATCTTTCCTAAGGTAATTTGGTGGATTAAATTCGAATCTGTAATTGGTTTTTTTTCTACCACGTCAGGTTTTCGAGATACAAAAAAAAAAATGTTTTTATTCCCTTTTTACATAAAAAATCATTAGTTTATTTAAAAGTCAATGAATTTTCAAAAGCGAATGGCGTTATTTGAAAGTCGTTTGTATTTGGTTGGTTCGGTTTCACGCATTAGAGTTCAGAAATATTCTCCCAGCTTGCTTTTCTCCCAAAATCCTTGATAATTTCTTTTAATTTTCGTTGAATCTTGGTGGCACGCCCCCCTTGTTCGTCGCTCACCGCGACTAGGTTTTGTGGAAAAAAAATCTAAATGCGAAGAAAGAAAATGCATTTTGAGTGACATTCGTGCACCTAATTCGTGATAATTTTTCAATAATTCAGCAACAATTTGTCTGTAGTTTTCACATTTATTGTATATGTTCGTTTATGCGAATATAAATATTATTATTACTAAGTAGGGCTTGAGATTTGGTTATTGTGGAAAGTAGAGAATCCCAGCACCTAAATTAGAGTATGTATGAGTATAATTTCTAGAAATATGTCGAGAAATTATAACGAAAGAGAATTGTTGTTTGGGGGAAAAAGTAAGTATACAATTTAGAGTAAGTTGCGAACTGAATATGTATAATTAATTTGGGCAACTCGTGCTCACCTTGGGCGGGTTACAAAAGAAGAAGGAATTGTTCTTAAGTTATACGTACCAAGAAACCTCGGTTCGCTTGGTTTTTAGTATATTCTTGACATTCCGTTTCGGTTTTGGGAATTATTGAATAAGGCACATTCACAATAGTGCTAGTTTCAATATGGGTTTACATACTATTCACGATGCTCTTGAAAATTTTCCAGGCTGCGTATTCTTTCTCCAATAAACATTGTGAAAAATTTTCATCATTCAAAAGCTTCCTGATCTGAGGGCCAACAAAAATGCCTTCTTTGATTTTAGCATATGAAATCGCGCTAACAAATATTTAAATGCTGCATCATCTTTGTCCAGAACCTTGACGTAGTTTTTAAAAAGGCCCAGTTTTTTACGTGATTTGGATCAATTAATGGTTTATTTGAAATGTTTTGTTTTCCTGGTGAATACTCAGTTCTTTTTGGCCACTCTGTTCTGACGTTCCTACTTGCATACCAGTCAACAAACCAATGACCTGAAACAGATTAATTTACAGTTATTTACGATGGTCTATACTATATATACAAAGAAATTTAAATCACACACCTTAAGGTCACTACAGATCTTTCATTTATTACCGTTGTATTTGAGTAATGCCAAAATTTCAGTCGTAATTTTTTTTTGGATTAATGGCATAAGTAATAAGTATGGATGGTTTTTCATTCCCATTATGCTGAAGAAGAGTCTTTAAACTGTACTTGGAGCCAATCAATCAATAAATAAATTATCTCCATTCAGTTTTGTCATATGGCTGGTACATTTTTTACAATAAACCACCAACATCAGTAAAGTGTAGAATAGAGTGTTTCTTTTCAAAATATGCAGCCAATTCCAGGCTTCTATCTCTATAGATTGTTAATTTTGTCCCAACTGCAAGATGTTTCTACTGCTGCGTACGTAAAGCTAGTAATTCTGCGCCTTGCTTCGATAAATGTAAATCCCGAATTAAATCATTCAGCTTAGAGAGCTGGAGTCACTAAATAACGTTCATCAAAATCAAAATTATGTAAATATGTATATTTTTATAATTCTGATATCGCATATGCTTTTTTTCCAACCAAATATTCACCACAAACAAAGCAAAAATAGCTTGAATTAGTAACACACGATCTCCTCCCTGGCGCTCCTGCTCAAACGCTACTATTATGAAGATTTAGAATGAATGTGGGTTTCTGTCAAATTAATAACTGTGAAATTGTAGTGTCAGTATTGACTGTTTTACAGTGTTGCCAGCATGCGATAAACAAGACGTATTGACAAGACGATTGACAAGACGTATTAGCCTAATTTTTATGCATCCAGATTAGTTAAAAAACTTGCTTCGTTTCTGCAATCCATTTTTCTCCAAATTTGTAGACCAGTGTAATTAACCACCACCCAACTAGTATCTTTGAACTAACTCTAGACTATGCGGTGCAACATTTCCCCTAAGTCTTTGATGCCTCTATGCTAAATTAGATACTTGTTAGAAACTTATCGGTATGGAAATTAAACTATTTCATCAATCTATAATGTACCAGTACGGAATTAATTTTGTAGTAGAATCACCTCCTATCGATTTTCTTCCGTCGATATATATGATGGATCCCGATTACTACGCATTCTTTTTGGGATAAATTCAACAACATTTTTGGGGAAAGCAAAGTCTTCCATAGCATGAGTTCAAACGTGCTGGCATTGATAGCCAAAATCAAAAACTTTCGCCACCAATTGATCTGTCAGATTTACACTCCTGAGGCTATTTCCTACTTTTAAACCTGAAGAAATATTTGAGGAGAAAAAATATGATACCAACGAGCACCCAATAGATGATACAAGAATTTATTTACAACAGTTGAATGAGTTTGATAAGATAAATTGTTCGATTGGCTTAAGAAAGAATTGCTATAAAATTTATACGAACAAGTCAACAAATCTCACTATGTTTTTCCGACAACTCATTAAATTGCCTTTGGAATTGCTTTGCAATTGGCTGTAAATTTGATGTTATTCAATTATTTTGAATATATTATATACATGATTTTATATTTCTGAAAAATAAAAATAAAATATAATAAGAATTAATAATAAATTGTTTACAATTAAAATTGATATAAACGTCGATTCAGTTTTATTCCTCAACTGCAATTTATAACTCAATTTAGTGTTTCAATGATGTAAATATGTATTAATTTTAATCGTAAATCGCAGATATTAATATAAATTTATAAAATGATGTAGATAATTTGTTAACGTATTGTTTGTCTTCACATTATGTTAACAGTTTCTTTGTCATTTAAACTTATTAAGAAGTTTTCCCATCATTATTATACCATAACATTGAAGTTCCAGCCCACACCAATTATTACATTAATCCGGATGATGATACACTGATACACTAGAGTGTAGTACAATATGATTTCATGCTATTTTACAAGATTATGGTTAAGTGCATGAATTACCCTCATCTTTGGCGTCTACTCTGGAATACAGCTAATTAATTAAATTATTTGTAATTGAGTTACTTTGCTTGGCGATTTCCGTTTATGGGGGCGTATTTATCAATCAAATTGAAATTTTTATACAGAATACCAACGAATATACGCATTTAAGTGTTACATTAATCTAAAATAACTACTATTATATTGAGATTTAAGTTTGACATTAACATTGTCAAACTATTATTAACTTGGAACTTACTGTAAGTCAAAACCATGTTTTACTAATTGGCGGACAAACAGATGTGGGTGGTTTGAAGATAATAAAAATTCATTATCTCTGGATTGTTTAAGGAATATTCAATAATCTCAGGCGAAATGAAATCTATTAAAATGTCAAATGACATCAAGATTACTTAGATTTAAAGGTAATACAGTTAAGTCTTGGAACTAAGGAAGAAAATAATATTTTTCTTTTGCGAAATTTGGCTTTATTCGTCTTCAGAATAACTTTTTGGACCTTTTCACTTGGTTCAAATATTTTTTCCTGGAGCATTGTTCTCAGATTTGGGAACAGATAATAGTCGCTAGGGATCAGTCTGGGAAGTACGGGAGATGGGACATTAATTCGAACTTTAATTCATTCAGTTTTGCCACTGTTATCATCGATTTATGACATGGTGAAAGAACTCTTTTTGCGTATCTACTTCAGGACTTCTTTTCTTGATTTATTTCTTTAAAAGATCCAAAAATACCATATAATATTAATTATTAATTGTTTTTCCTATTTCGAGATAATCGTTGAATTTCTATTCTAAAATTCAAAGGTCGTAACCTTGTCATCTGACTCTTGCTCTTTTGGTTATTTTATATGACTTTCACCAGTTCCCTCCCCAC
The DNA here is from genome assembly GCA_019455685.1 of Philornis downsi. Taxonomy (NCBI): domain Eukaryota; kingdom Metazoa; phylum Arthropoda; class Insecta; order Diptera; family Muscidae; genus Philornis; species Philornis downsi. The sequence continues at coordinate 10,810 of JAHXMU010023863.1, read as the reverse complement.
TCATGGGACCGCCAAATAAATTTATGGATGCAGTTTCTTATATTTCTTTCATTGTTTCATAGCCCACGAAGAAAATCATTTGTATTGCGCTTGAGTCAATAACACTTTGATGTTTTCGTTCCTCTATCAGCAAACGCAATATCCATTTGAAGAACATTTTCCTCAAGCCTAAATTTCCATGAAAATTTGTAAATACACTGGCTTTTCGTATCTTTAGAATGTCAACTTCACTTTTCGATTATAGGGAATAACTATGAAAACTTTTTCATTGGTTGCAGATGCAATCACCTCTTTAGGATATTCACTGCGTTAATCATTATGATGCTTAACCATATCCTAAGCTGTATCTATACGGCTCTGTTTAAAAGCGTCAAACTATCAATAAATTGTTACTTTCCACGGGAAAAAGTCGTTTTAACACTTTCCATGCCATGCTTAAGTTTGAATAACATTTTTTTCACCGAAAAGCAATGCTTAATCAATCAACACACGACATTCGCTTTTTCAATTGCATGTGAAAAAACAGCTTCACTTAGAACGCTGTAACTCAAACACAAATGATGAAAACGTTCTGAAATTTTGACTTAAGTGGTTTGGAAGACAAAAAGAATACCGATTTTTTTTTGTTAGAGGCTACATCTGTATGTCAGTTTCGGAACTTATTGACCGTCTATGGATGACCTTAACTAAAAATAATATGCATGAATGGAAACAAACGAACTGGTACAAAAATGATGTTCGCATTCAATTGGGAATAACCGGAACTCTTTGCAGAATTTCCCAGTCACTGCATGAGTTCAGACATTCGGACAAGCATCCTCTTTTAATGTCATCCGACATAAGTCTGGTAGCAGCTAAAGTTACAAGTCAACTAGCTTAAGTAACCTGAATGGCATGTAAACATCTATGCGTCTTAGATAAAATGATAACATCCGTTGCTGAAATTCATCTTCTATACCAGACTAGTGGTCGTTGGTAAGGTTCGGTAGCCTAGTAAGTCGTTAATTTTAAACAAAATAAAATATTATGAAAACACCTGAGAAAATAGAGAAATGGAACCCTTAAATATTGGCGACCCTGCAAGGAAAATAGTTTAAGGATATACACCTGGAATGACAGGACACTTTACATCATGACTCTGCCCAACTGGCAGCAGTCTTCGACAAATATGAGCCTCTCATCCAGAAGAAGCAATGCGTAGGGCAACAGTATACTCCATATAAAAATGGTGATATCTACTATAGTTACTATAAAAAAGACAAAAATTCGGATGTGGATTTGTAGACGCCAGAAGGCTTTGACATTTTATCCTACATTATAAATCTGTAAGCGATCAAAAAGCCGCAATTCACATCAAGGCGAAATATTTTTTTATTCCGCTGACTTTTCCGCACACCCCGGCGAAATATAAAAACAAAGGGGATAAGGAAACATTTTTCTTCGACATTTACAGTTTTCGAGAGATTTTAACGCAAAATTAAGAACGGCAAATGTTCTTACACCATCAGTCTAAAAATTTTGTCTGTATAACAAAATATTCGGTAATGGATTATTCGCCACGGCGAATAATTTGGCGATATATCGAACCAGGTTCTCATACAAACATATTCTTAAGATGATCTGGCTTTATTATAATCGTAATATGGAAAGTCAGACTTAATATGAATACGTAATAATAGATGGGAGGTTGCTTCTAGTATCATGCCCATGCGAGTAATGCATAGTGATAATATAGACCCGGATCACAACCTTGTTGCAGCTGCATATCTCCGATATAGTCACAGCGAGAGTGAGTTTCAATAACTATGACAAAACGCTTATAATCCTTATGTTCTTATCACACGGTACAAGCAAACAGCTTACTCAAGAACTGCTACCGCAAAAACCGCATAAGAGTGTAAAAACCGGACTCAGACAACTCTTTTTGCGATGAAGAATGTCGCATAGGATCTGAGGGAAAAAGTGCTGCATATAATGGCAATGTTGCAGCCTACTGTATGATATGTAAAAAAGAGAAGCAGATCATATTTTTAAGTCAAAGAAATAATTACGGTTAAATCAAGACGATGACGATAAAACCAAAGATTTTGTTAAGTAAACAATAAAAGAGACTAGAGTTATACCGATTAACACAGATCTTATTAAATAATTCGGATAAATCCGTTTATCTATGTTGCAAACAGGATTGCAATTAACTGTATGGAGAAATCAGTTGTTCGAATTGTAAGTTCGCGGGATTTAATATTTACTTACTTGGTCTAAAACTAATAATTGGACAGCTTTTACATATGGTTTATTTGGGTCAAATGTCTCGATTTTCAAATTTATGTCTGAAATTATAACGCTATCTCTTATCAATTTAAGTTTTGATATGGTGTTCGGACCGACAAAACCTTACTTTATTCCATCAAATGTTAACATTTTTTCATGAGACTTTCAGAACATTTTGTAGGAAATGTCCTTTCAATATTCCTGATTTGCTATTAAATCACGTATTTTGCTGCGCCATTTGGTTAAATGACTGTACATTTGAGAGATTATGTTTGTGACTAAACATTTCTACAGTGGCCAGGGTTCGCCCCTGCCTTGTTAGCATTGGCAAGAATGTTTCTTTTTTACTTCGAACTTAAATGGAAACAACAAAGAATGACAATTTCATGTAAGAAGCGAGAGTGCAGATTTTAGATATCATAGATTTTATGTGAAGGATATCAACACATACATATATGGATAGTTCAAACAATATGTGTTTTTGTATAAGGCCAAAATCTGAAAGAGAGATTCACAAAATCAAAATATTTTAGAATTGACTGAACGCTTTGATTGTTTATAGCGTGTGGTTACTGTTTCTTTAAAGACAATATGCTGTTGCATTCTTAAATTAAAATTTTCGACATTTGAATCAGACTTGGAATCAAAGTTGAGACTTCTAAAATTGCGAAGTTGGGGTATGAAAAAACATTTACCTTTAAAATAAGCCAAAATTGTGTTAAAGCCAACATTGCCATTTGAACTGATAGGGTACATTGCAGACCATTTTTGGCATCCTGATCTCAGAAACCTCTCTCCATCATGATGCTGAGGGATCATTCCCCTTGTCATAAGCTGTGCAAACGATTAGTGCCTTTCTATCTGTTTGCATATTTTAGTGCATTTGGATACATTTTGCAGATTGTTGTTATTCTCATCTGTTTTTGTATAACTGGCGCTAATTTCAAAAGCAATTAGTAGTGCGCTGTGTGCTACAGAGCAAATGGTCGCAGAGTCCAACATTTTTATGATTATTTGTCGTTTTCCGGCTTTCCTACAGCCGCAAATGAGTTAATAACCATTTCTGCGTGCGTTGTTTTCTCATTTCTCTAAACGTATTCCAAGTAATTAGTTTTTTATAGTCTTGCAACGCTTTCTTGTGAAAGCAATTTGTAAACATTTACATTAACTTATGAACTCTTTGCTTTCGACATTTAGTATGTCGTTTTCTACTCGGGCAGCTCTTGGAAATGAACAATAAAGAATAATGTGAATTTTTGTGAGCATTTAAATCGTAATTTTGTGTTCGTTCAAATGATCAATTGCCTCTTCACCGTACTAAACGTACATACATATGTAAGTATGGATATGTGTAACCGACATGAACTCAACTCGACTCATCTCATCTCAACTCTGCATGATGCTACCTACAAACACACTTATCCCCATAGCCATCAAACCGAACATATGGTCGGAATTGACGTTTCTACTGATCGTCCGTCATTGGGTTTTTTTTCGTCATCCAAAACTAGTTTATCCAAACGTGCGCTGCTGGGATTCATTTGAGATTCATTCTACGATTTTCGAACGTTATGAACAACATCAACAACATTTTTTAAACGATGTACACACATGCATACACATGTGTATCATGTATGTATGTATGTACTTGCCACATGTGCATATTGTTGTTGTTGTATATCATACATTTGATACACAAACGAGTACGACGAGAGTGTCAGCCAACCGATCGATCAGTCGTACTTACACCACGGACGAACGTTGTTTTTCATGTACTAACTACCATTCGGAGAATTAACTTACTGCAATTTTGAACGTAGATAACCCAACCCAAATTTTACAAGTATACGACTGACCCAAGTAGACAAGCAGTCAGGTAATACCAATTTCTTCAGCTGCCCCAGTGGTATAACTCTCTAAGGGCCGACGACAATGATGTATGATATTAAGCGCTTTGGTTGGGGTTTGATAGAATTTTTTGGCATCGTTCAAAAAAATTAATGAACGAGTTTACACTACAAAATAAAGTCTCACATTTCGCACCCTTTTTATGTTATGTCCATGTATACTTACATTTAACGAAAATATTCGCTATTCGGCAGCCTCTCACTACTTACTTTTATATTTTTATCAATTTTACGCCGCAAATAGATAAGAATTCTAAACGCTTCGGCCTTCCGCATTTCTCCTCCAATTTGTCATTCCAAGTTTTGACAATGTTTTAAGACTCTGTTCCTTTCAACGGAGCTTTCGCCACCCTTTTCTGCACTGACCAGCGAATTCGTTTTCGAGTATTCTTTATGCTAAAGTCTTTGGGTCTATTAACGATGAGATTGGGTATACATTATTTGATATGGCGAAAATCTAAAATCTAAATCTTTCACCAAACATGTTTCATTACTTTTTAAGTCGATTGACACGATAACTGTCGTAAATCTTTACTTCTTAAAATTTTGTACAGTATGATATTTTGCCAGATTATAGCTGTGGTTATAAATGAGTTGTATGTAATTTTCGCCAAGTTCATAGACTGTAACGACCTAAATTTGTGCCCAATGCTTGTAACTACAATGCTTGCCAAAATTTTAAAAAATCGATATGTTAGTCAACCCGCTTCTGGAACCCGCCCCACATAAAGGACTGATTTAACACAAGATTCTTATATTCATATTTTCTATCTGGTTGCAATAAATTCAATCAAATTTGGCACATGTTAATGGTTTGCCAAAGTAGTGTCTTAGAAAGTAGTGTCTTGGAAAGGAATGGATACCTTTTGGTACCTTCCATACAAATTGAATAATTTTAGGATATCCAGGCGCTCCTCCGAAACCTCTATTTTGTAGGCTGCAGCAACTTACAATTTTCTTCATTATACCATCTAGCAAATCTCGACCAAAATCGATAAACCTCGACTTTTCCGGTGCTTCCCGAACATAAATTCTTAACTTCATGTTTTTCAAAAGGTTGCACTGAATTCAGTCAGCTCAGCCGAATTGGCATGCATCATGTGTTTGGTGAATTAACTGCTGAGATACTTTCTGCTGTAAATACAACCAATTCAAGTACCTCTGACACAAATTGACAGATTTATCGAAACTAAATTTTTCTTCTGTAAACCCCAATTCATAGGTGGTGGCAACTGATTCCTTTAGGTGGTACTCTTTTTATCCCCAGCCACCATCCGTTTCAAAAAAAAGGGTGGACTTTGTTGCGATTCAGCAACTATTCGTAGATGGAAATTCGGGTAACGAGTGTTTTTTTGCGATAAATCGTACGGCCCCATATATCGAGTTTTTTTTTGTACGAGTATCTAGCCTTATTCAAGTCGTTCCAAAAGGGGTTTGTGCAATGTTCAGCTACTGGGCAGTTGAAACAGTGCTTACAGGATAATCGGACTTGACGATTTTCCACGATTGGCCTTCCAGAGCGCAACGCATCTTTGACAGCAAAATTACCGGGATGGAATCGGCGAAATCAAATTTACGCGTAATTCTCTGTTCTAGTATCAGGACTGTAAACATTACATTTTTACATTTTCATTTTTATAGACGAAAAACTGTAGAATATGTTTTGTGTTATCCAAAACTGTCCAAGTATATTTTTGAGCAAGAAATATTATTTTTTTAACGCTATTTAATGTAACCCGATCGTAAGTACATAACGCGAGGGACAGATTATTAACGACATCTACTAGAAAAATAATAGATTTCTTCTTACTGTACCTCATAATCAAAGTTTATTGTGCGAGACTTCACAGCATTTGCTGATGACAATTTAGTGATTTAATTTGTTCCTTCTGGCGCACCGCACACTTTTACACCAACGCAGAACAACGGTGAGTGGGTATATAAGTATATATGTAAATCAGCTCCTCTGACTGATATTTTTGTACTGGATATATTATTTTATTTATGGAGTGCGTAAGTTTAAACAATGAAAGTCGACATTTCCTATATTTGAAAAAGACGAAAAATCGATTTTTGTACATTAGAAATGCTGAAGTCGCCTTTTCATATGTGCATTTGAAAAGTAGATTTTTTATATATCTAAAAAAAAAATGGACAAGTCGAATAGATTACATTGTCTCAAAGATCAATGCATAATGTAACTACCGCATAACATTGCCGATCCCCTTAGAGGGTTAATCGATTTAGTTGGAGAAGATGATGCACATGAATAACAACGATAACTACTTATCGTACATACGAAGTACACTCGTTATATTACACTACAATACAGCAGTCGCAGCAGCAGAGACAACAACCATTAAACGAACACACATGCAAGGTACCTCTTGCTTCTGCTCTGTCTTGTTGTTATTGTGTTGTTATGTTCTCATTGAAAAGGCCATAAAACGTAAAATGTTTCTTGGGCCATTATTGTTATAGCAATTGTAGTTTAACAACAAAAATAACGCAACAACATAACTCATTCGTATTGTAAACATGTGTTAATTAAAGGAAACAAAATTTACAATAATTTTTAGAGGGAACCGTTTTGTGACTTTGAAGTGGCGAAAAAGAACATGCGAAAACAGAAGATAATGTTAAGAAAAAATTATTACAAAGCGAAATTGCATTTTAACCGACCACTCGACAGTATAAACCTCAATTGTTGTTTTCTTTTGTTTATTTGTCCGTTTCACTTTCACATTTGTTGTTTGTCTGGTTTAAGGTTATATCAGCTCTCTTTTCGTGTCATAAAACTGACAGGACGCCGACGGGCCTCCTCCTTGGAATTTGTAATTTCCTTCCTTATGTTTATTGACGGTCATAAACATGTTTATGACATGCGCCAATGATAGTTTTCTTTTTCGTTTTTTATGACATTTTCCTCCGCTCTCTGCTGTAAGTTAGAACACAACAACGGTAATAACATTTAAAGACTTTTTCTCAATAACTTTCCTTGCCTTCTTATTCACTCTTTGTTTCGCAAATTTTCCAATGAACTCGTATACAAAGAAGTTCAATGGCCACTGGGTGTGTGTGAGTAATTTGTTTATCTTTTTGATCGTCGTTACCTGTAATCTAATCAAATTGGCGTGCTATTTTAGTCCGTTATTCATTCAGTGTCAGCTCTACACATCTACACACAAGCGTGAAAACGGTTTTACGTTTTGCGTAACCTTCTTGGTAAATGTAATCCGATTTTTATAAGATCTGTATGTTATTTCGACACGCCAACACACACAAACACATATTGTCAGTTAAGAAAAACATTTATAATTGTCCACATCTAACTGTTTGGCGTGATAATTTCTATGATAGCGCGAAATAGCGTTTGAAATGGTATTTAAGAAACTTCCTAAGAAAATAAAAAGGAAACCAGTTATTTTGCGGACAATTAGTTTGATGTTTTTATTTGGTCTTATCTATTAGACAACTTTTGTGACCTTACCCAGTAAGCAATTATGTCTTAATTCTAATGTCAATTGGAATTTTTTGTGGCCCTGTCATTGGGTGGTAACAATTTACGGAATATATAGTACCTTTATGGCATGTTGACGATTTTATGAGCAGCTGACGCAATTATTATATAGATCTGACAGTCAATGGAGATTGTTGTGAATCAACATCTGCGCCTTGGAAATGCTACAAAATTTGCATTTCAGGCAATTTTTTGGCAATCTTCGTATGAATAGTTTAATTTAACTAAAACATATTCAAAAGATGTAATCCTAAAGTCCAGGAATTGGTGAATTTGTGGCGCTTAAAAGTAGAGAAAAAGAAGTGATGGAATTTTAAAATTTACGGTCAAAATAAGTTAATTTTAAAATTCTAACATTTTGTTTCTTAGATGATCTCTTTTTCAAATTCAGCGATTATCATCAATAAATAGAAAGAGGGAATTCCAATCTCTTTACTATTCTAAGCTCCCTCAACAATTCGTCGCAAAAGGAGAAATTCAAATTCAAAATTTTTTTTCTTTTCCGAATTCTATTCTAAACTTCTTTCTTCTTCGCAGAAAGAATTTCATATTATCCCAAATAGTCCGCCTCTTACAAAAGGAGTTTTTCTATGTCACTTATTCGTTTCATTGTCTACGAATTTATTTTTTATTGTCCTCATCTTTTCATATGTGGGCATCGTTTTTTTACGAAACCAAATTATATTTATTAAAATAATTCACAGTTCACTCATTAATTGTTCTTTTCTAAAAACTATACCAAAAACGCTAATATAATATCTTCTTCTTAGGTGGCGACTGTAATAGACATCCTTATCTATTATACGCCGCCCGTAGAAAATAATTCCAAGCGCTTCGATCTTCTGCGCTTCTCTCCAAATCGCTACACCAAGTTTCGATAGTATTTCAAAAGCCTGGTCCTTCCAACGGAGTTTTGGTCGCCTTCTTCTGCGCCGTCCATCGAGTTCGTTGTCGAAAACTTTCCGTGCAGAAGCATTTGGGTCCATCCGCACAACATGACCCAGCCAACGCAATCGCTGTATATTAATGCGTTAACGAAGATGGGTCCATATATTTTCCGGATCATTTTCCTCTCGAAAACTGCCAGTACTGATTCATCCGCTTGCGTCATAACCCAGGATTCTGCGCCATATAACAAGACAGGTAGAATCAACATCTAGTACAGTCGGATTTTTGTTTGCCTGTTAGCAAGCAATACTCTGCTCTTTATCTCCATGCTGACATCATTCGTTTTGTTTACAGCGGAACCGAGGTAGATGAATTTTTCACCGCTTCAAAATTATAACGAGTAGACTATTTGTTCGTTGAAAACAATAACTTTGTTTTGTCCTCGTTTACCACCAGACCCAGTTTCGCTGCTTCCTTCTCGATGCTTGAGAAGGCTGCAGTAACTATCTCGCAGCTTCCGGCCAATAATGTCTATGTCGCCTGCATATGCGAGTAGCACATGGCTTTTACTAAAGATGGTGCCAGTCATGTTAACTGCAGCTTTCTTCATAATTATCTCCAAGAGTATGTCGAAGAGGTCGCACGATAGACTGTCGCCCTGCCTAAATCCTCGTTTGGTGTAAAAAGACTCACTTAGATTTTTGCCTATCTCCGAAGACTTCGTGTCAGTCAGCGTCATCCTAAAAAGACGTATAAGCTTCGTAGGAATTCCAAATTCGGACATAGCCTCATATAGTTTTTGCTGTATCGGGCTATCGAAGGCAGCTTTATAACCGACAAAAAGATGGTGTTTTTCTTGGGTCTTCTCCAGAATTTGTCGTAGTGTGAATATCTGGTTAATTGTTGATTTACCAGGTCTAAAGGCACACTGATAAGGTCCAGTCAGGTCAGTTAGAGTCGGCTTAAGTCTTTCACATGTCACATTCGACAAGACCTTATAAGCAATGGGTAAAAGACTGATATCGCGATAGTTTTTACAAACACTTGGATCGCCTTTTTTAAACGCAGGGCACAGTCCACTCAAATTCCAATCATCGGGCATGTTTTCCTCGAGCCAAATCGTATTTAGGAGCTGATGCAGGCTGTTTATCAGCTCACCGCCACCAATTTTAAACAGCTCTGCTGGCAGGCCATCAGCGCCGGCAGCTTTGTTGTTCTTAAGCCGTAATACTGCTGTTGTGATCTTTGTTTGGCTTGGAGATGGGCAATTTATGCTATCGCCGATAATTAGGGTGATTTCCTCACTCGTGCTGCCATCCGGAAGTAAGAGCTTAAAAAATGCCCTCTCCATAGTAGCAGCACATTCTGCGTATCTGCGACTAGATTTCCCTCGCTGTCCTTACAGGAGAGGAGCCCTGTTCCATACCCTGTACTTTTTATCTTTTGGTAGAATTTTCATGCTTCATTTCTATCCCTGTACCTTTCCATTTCCTAACTCTCACGCTCATTTTAATAATATAATAAGAAATATATCTAATATAATAAGAAAAAAATCCATTATTTTTCCAACAGATGGCTTAGGTAATTTACACTGCATGTATCGGGTTACACTAGATGGAATAGTGTTTATGAAACAAACAAGCTTCGAAATGACGTCTTCTAGTTCGATTAGAAACAGAAAAAATTATATCAAAACTGATCAAAGGTCAAAGTAATTTAGGCGATTTTCTCTGCTTACCGCGATACAGTCCACACGAAATTCTTGCAAGGGGGATGATAAATAAATAGTATTATCTGACCATTATGCAGCAGCATTTAAGACGGCAAATCCGTTGAAACAAACTTGTGAATTTTGCACCACATTTCACAAGCCTATCATAGTAAACAAATTTTTGGTCAAAAACTCGGTAAATATCATTGAACAACTACCGTATTCGTCTGATGTGACTTCTGTTGGCTTTTTTCTCTATGTAAAACTCAAATTACCATTTTGAGGTACCCGCTTCCAGTCGATAGAAAACATAAAAGCGAATTAGCGTCGGCAATTGGTGTTTTTTCCGGAAAATCCATTTGAAAAGCGTTTTGATTGTTGCAATACTCGTTGGCATTAGTGTACTGCTTATGACATACCGCGTTTCAAGCTTCAGTCCAAGCAGATTTTTACCATAGAACAATAGACGCCACGCGAGCGCTCTGAAATAGTTGAAATTTACATTCAACAGAA
>JAHXMU010023859.1:0-15876 GCA_019455685.1 Philornis downsi | reverse complement strand
TTTATATAGACGGATATTTGCGTCCGAACCTGCGTTTACACAGAAAAACGACCTATTTGAAGTTAAAACAAAGTCGGGTTTATTCACGTTTATTGCTGTCCTTATGTCGAGATGTGGCAGAAAATTTGCATGGCTCTGGTTGTCCATCAACTTCAACTGAAGTTAACATCATTCATCTTCAGATAATATCAATTTTAATATTCAATTAAAGTTAACATCGATTATATGAAGGAAATAGTGATTGAAAATCATCATTTAAGTTTGAGAGAAATAACTAAGGAACTTCTTGTATCTCACCAAGCAATTCGTAGCGTTTAACACAATTATTTGGGTATGAAACACGTTGCCGCTCGTCCAGTGTAGAAAGAGAGCAATTTTCTTTAAAAAATTCTAAAATATCGCTGAAAATATGCCAAATCGAATCAATTCCGCATTCATAAAACCCATTACAACTGGTGACGAGACATGAGTTTGCGAATTTAACATGCAAACTAGTCAACGGCTTCAAAAAGGCGTCTCTGCTGAGCCGAAACTGAAACAAAAACACGTTAAAGTCTGTCATAAGTCAAGCCAATGATGGCTGTTTATTTTATTATCGCAGTCTTGTGCACTTGAAATCTTTACCAAAAGGTCGGGAGGTAAATAAAGAATATTTTCGGGGTGTTATGCAGCTTTTGGCCAGATTTGCGCAGAGAAAATATATGGATTTTACACCATGATAACGGACCATCTCGCAAGGCCATGATTGTGGACGAATTTTTGGAATTTGGAATTTTTGTCCGTTGGGAAGGTATACTACTTTGTTCGTTTATAATTTTTGATTAAATTAAATTAAATTAAATTAAATTAAATTAAATTAAATTATTTAAAGTCGCAATTATGTATGGAATAGAATATCAGATAAATGTCCGCCTCTGCTAGCCTCACACAATGCGAGCCTTTTTGAGCATTTTTCCTTACATTCTCACGACATTTAACGCGGTATTTCATTAATTTCATCACGAATGTTTTATTGGAGTTGCTCAAGCGTTTCTGGTTTGTTTGAATAAACCTTGCTTTTCAGATATCCCCACAAAAAGAAGTCCGGAGCAGTTAAATTAGACGACCATGGAGGCCAATCAACATCACCATTTCTTGAAATAACTTGTTGTGAAAAGAGGTCTCGCAGTAATTCCATTGTAATCCTGGGTGTATACGATGTGGCACCGTTTTGTTGATACCACATGTTAATCAAGCCCAAAGCATGCAGTTGTGGCATTAAAAAGTTTTCAATCATATCACGATATCTCTTCCCATTGACAGTTAGCGTTACGCCGTGTTCAGTTTCAAAGAAGTAAAGTCCAATGATTTCTTCTGACCAAATTGCACACCAGACTGTCACTTTTAATGGATGCAAAGGTGACTGATGAATAATTTGAGGGCTTTCCATTGCCCAGAACCGACTATTCTGTTTATTCACATATCCATTCAAATGAAAATGTGTATGATTTTTTCATGAAAATCGGGGTCGTCATAACATTGTATTGGCATATGTACGGCGGCGTAAATGATCTTGTGGAAAAAGCTCTTGTGTCAACCGAATCTTAAATGAAAACAAATGCAAATCCTTGTGCACAAGTGTGGCCCAAGTTGTTCTTTGAAGACCAAGCTCCTGAGCATGACGTCGAATTTAAGGTTGATGTGTTGTTTTGAACACTTTCTTGAGCAACAGTAATGTTTTCAGCCGATTTTGCAGCACGTTGTGGTCCATGCTTGGCTCTATCAGCTACAGATCCCCTTTCTTTGAAATCATTCACTACACGATAAATAGTGCGTCTTGTTGACATGTTGTTTCTCCCAAAAATTTCACGTAACTTTCTCATAGTCACAGTAACCGATGATTGATTTTTGTATAAACATGATGCTTATACTTACCTTTTTTACCAAAACTTGTTATAAATAATGTTTATACTTATCTTTTTTTATCAAAACTTATTAAAAATGCATTTAAAATGAATTTACAAACATTCTATGAACATACCTAATATAAGATTAAATCAAATTATGCTTTATACTACCCTTTTTGACCTTTTTTTGGGTAAAGATATTGTGAATTGTTCATAAGGAAAATGTCAGATAATATTTAACGAAAGCCAAAAATTACACTTGTAACTACCATAGATTATAAAACCAAAAAGTAGTTGCTCTGCACAGCTCAAGCGGTAAGCATCACAGCTTCCCAAATATACTTATATCGAATTGAAATTAATAATTTTAATTTATTTTATTTTACAACCAACAAAAAAAAATTTCTCATTTCTCAATCTCTTGAGAAATTATCTGATTAAAAGGCGTCATAACATTCATCAGCAGGTCAACTTGCCTTTCCAGCGGTACAGAAGATTACCTCAAACCCAAAATACAGTCCACAACCTACTCTAGAAATTTCCAACCGGGTCCAGTGTCGATCACCACATCAAATTGATTGCAGCAATAACAACAACGGTCCATTTGCCACAGCTGCATTCAATCAGCTGCGACTTCTTCATCCAATTTTATTCAATTTTGATAAAATGTTTTAACGATTAAAACTTGATTGGTTTATTGAATATTTTTTTATAATTAACTAGCTGACCCGGCAAACGTTGTTTTGCCTTCAAAATGTTAATGTGGTAAAAAAAATTAATTGCAAAAATCTCATCTCCAACGCCATCTATCACTTCAAATAAAACCTTTTAAACCTTCCGGAATACTCTACCAATAATTTAAGACCAAAATGAGCCAAATCGGTCCAACCGTTCTCGAGCTTTAGCGAGACTAACGCACAGCAATTGATTTTTATATATGTAGATTTGCCACATCTCTACTTCACGACTGCCAATTGTGAACTGTCAAGACTAATGTTTACCAAAATTTGCGGCAAAACAAAGTAGTATACCTTCCCGACGGACACCATGTATCATCAAACAACCACTATATTCATATGAATCAATTTGTACTATTTTACGCAAATGTTTAGGTATGAAACGCGTTGTCGCTTGTCTAGTTTAGAAGGATTCCAATTTTGGCAAAATCTCGAGAAATGTCATCGAACAACCACTGTATTCATTTGATATGTCTTCAGTTGAAAGTTGTTTTCTTCCCAAAACTCAAATTACAAATTCGAGACAACGGTTTTTATTTTTTTGTCAATAGAAGGTATAAAAGAGAATTCGCGGCGAGAATTGAAGTATTTTCTGGAAAATGTATTTTAAACATATTTTAGTAATGGGATTGTTCCTTGGCATAGTTAAGTGCACTGTCCAGGAAGGAGCCTAATTTGAAGGCGATTTGAGTGGATAAGTAATTTGTTTTATTGACCAATTCGTGGCACTTGTTTGACAGCATGTTTGTAAGTCAATTCGCCTGATTGAAATTTCTATACTGGTTTTCATATTGCTTCTTTTATACAGCACATTTTAGTATATTTCTTTCAAATTTTGATTAAATTTCGTGTTTAAACTAATCATGTATTAAACAATGTTTTCAAATTTTTAATTGTAGAGTGTTTCCAATGCATTTCCCTTGCCCCGGTTATTTCATTTTTGAGCACATCTTCATTGTTTATTGGGCCATACGGTGTTACAAGCAAATTTTCCCCGGAATACGAGTATATTCTTGTACTTTGTCTTTTTTTTTGCGATTTCAGTAGTTATTGTCATTGAGAACTCGAAAACAAAAGTGTCGAAAATGTAAAATTGTGGGTAAATATTGAATTTGCAACATACTCGTCCATCACATGTGCTATAGTTGATGTGTACTCTTCAAACAGAGAAAAAGGACATGTTTACTTAGATTGTGTATTCGTTCTTTTTTTTTTTTGCAACTCCTTGTTTTTTCGCAAAGCTTTTGTTGTAGCCTGGAAAAAATAAAGAAACGAACAAACGGCGGCAATAACGAGTGGTTATTTTCAACATTTTGGCTATTTATGCAACATATGTCGTTGAAATATGTTCTTCCACTCCTTTCCATACATGCATGTGTTAAACCGTATCCCCGAAGGATATTAGAGTAGCACGAATATTATTACCTCTGCAGGATTTAAAATATAAAAGGACCATAGCCTCATGGTCATGATTTATGTGGGTGAGCAAGAAATTAATTTTTAAGAAATCGTATTTATTAAATGGAAACGGCAATTCTCGAAGGTCCTTTTTATTAACCTCATATTTTGTAGATATACTCGTATATACATATATATATGTGTGGGTGTGCATGTGCACATAGGGAGTTTAAGGATGGCGATGTTGTTGCTGTTATTGTTATGTCCTTTGAAACAATTTGTTGGCCATAAACATGAAAGTTTCCTACGCTCTTTTTTATTGTTTACATATAAGAGTCCTGCGCCAGTTCCAACGAAACAAGTTCCTTCCTCTGGCAAATAACCATATTTAAAACGATAAAAGGTCTTAACTTCCTCCAAAATACACAACAGAAGTTATTGAATGTCTTAAGGATTCGATTCATTTTTATGACAATACCATTCGTTTTTTTTTCTCTCTCCCTCGAACATGTGTGGATGTTATCGTTATGCATACGAGGTATGGGACATAAATTTGGTAAGAAATTGGGCAAGGAAATTCAATAAATTTAATAAAACAATTAAAATATTTAGAACGATTTAAAGACGTTTGAATACATTGTACATATTTTAAGGTTTGCGTAATATTGGAAATATTTTAAAATATTTCAAGTAATGAAATACTGAATAATTTAAAAGCATTTGGAATAGTTGGAATATTTTAAAATAAGCTTAACAAATGTAGATTATTTGCAGTATTTGAGAGGTTTGAGGCATTTAGAATATTTAGAACATTTGAAAAACTTTTACCAGTATAGAAATTTCAGTTAGTCGAACTGTCCTTCATATAACTTCACCCAAAGTCTTTTGGGATAAGACAAAAATATGCGCGTTGGCGGAAGGGGGCGTGGTGGTAAATCGCTACGTTTTTATGAAAGAATGTTTTGAATTGAAGTGTAACAAAAGAAGCAAAATTATAAATCGTTAATTTAAATCGTTAATTTAAACAAAATTTAGTGCAATAACACGAAAAATATGAAATTCGAAAGATATGATTCATGCTAGATCGTTTGTATGGGAGCTGCTAGAGAGAGCGTGGAAATACGATCGATTTTTTTTTTTCAAATTTTACTATCTATTCTTCTTACTTTCTTATGTAGTCGCCACCTAAATAGACATACTTATCTACAGGGTGTCCGTCGGGAAGGTATACTACTTTGTTTTGCCGCCATTTTGGTAAACATTAGTCTTGGCAGTTCATATTTGGCAGTCGTGAAGTAGCGGCGTAGAAAATTTATTATAGAAAACTATTCGATAAACCAACGTGTTTTAATCGTTAAACCATTTTATCAAAATCAATCATCGATTACTGTGGCGATGAGAAAGTTACGTGACATTGGAAAAAACAACGTGCCAACAAGACGCGCTACTTATCGTGTAATGAATGATTTCGAAGAAAGAGGGCCTGTAACTGATATGCAGGGCCAAGCATGGACCATAACGTACTGCAAGATCGGCTGAAAACATTACTGCTGCTCAAGAAAATGTTCAAAACAATCCATCAATTTGACGCCGTGCTCACGAGCTTCGTCTTCAAAGAACAACTTTGGCCACAATTTTGCACAAGCATTTGCATTTGTTTCCATTTGAGATTCAGTTAACAAGAGAGCTTCTTCCACAAGATCATTTATGCCGCCGTACATATGCCAATACAATGTTACAGCTCGCCCATGACAACCCCGATTTTCATGAAAAAATCATAGTGAGTGACGGGGCACATTTTCATTTGAATGGATATGTGAATAAACAGAATAGTCGGTTCTGACCAATGGAAAGCCCTCAAATTATTCATCAGTCACCTTTGCATCCATTAAAAGTGACAGTCTGGTGTGCAATTTGGTCAGAAGAAATCATTGGACTTTACTTCTTTGAAACTGAACACGGCGTAACGCTAACTGTCAATGGGGAGAGATATCGTGATATGATTGAAAACTTTTTAATGCCACAACTGCATGCTTTGGGCTTGATTAACATGTGGTATCAACAAGACGGTGCCACCTCGCATATAGCCAGGATTACAGTGGAATTACTGCAAGACCTCTTTCCACAACAAGTTATTTCAAGAAATGGCGATGTTGTTTGGCCTCCACGGTCGCCTGATTTGACTGCTCCGGATTTCTTTTTGTGGGGATATCTAAAAAGCAAGGTTTATTCAAACAAACCAGAAACGCCTGAGCAGCTCAAACAAAATATTCGTGATGAAATTAATTAAATACCGCGTGAAATGTGTGAGAATGTAATGAAAAATGTGCTCAAAAAGGCTCGCATTTGTGAGGGTAACAGAGGCGGACATTTACCTGATATTATATTCCATACATAATTGCCGACATTAGATAAAATATTTATCAATCTAAGATCCATTCTCTTTCATTTAATGAAAAATTATAAACAAACAAAGCAGTATACCTTCCCGACGGACACCCTGAATCATATGCCGCCCGTAGAAAATAATTTCATGCGCTTCAATCTTCTGCGCTTCTCCTCCAAATATTACAATTAACAAAAATTTAAGTAATTTCAGTCAATAAATTGGAGATTACAGCGGGAAAAGTAATTTTCGATAAACGTGTCAATTTGTGTGGGTCGTAACGGAAGGAAGGAGTACGGCAATGCACGGCGTTTTCGTTAGAATTTTTTCTCAGAATTAGTTCTTCAAATGCATACAGTATTCATCAGTCAAATTTGAATGAATTTAGTAAAATTTCATCTGAGATTTGAAGAATATGTGGGTGAAATGGGTCATTTATATGAGAGTTACCAAAAGGGGCATGGTTGTTTAACCGATTTTCTTTTTTAAATTTTCAGAGAATTATAAATCAATATGGTGGACAAAGATCAAGGCTACTGCATCGTACTGATTAGAAATTATGGATAGAATATTTATTTTCGGAAAATCGCCCAATTTTGTATCCGAGGCACCGCAAAGGGAAGTGCCAATGCAGTCTAATTTCTTTTCCAGACTCGACTTTGGCGAATGCTCAAAGTGTACAAAATCTCACTAAATTTAGTGCAACTAAAAAAAATATATGAACTTAAGAATGAATGTCTTAAATCAAATGCCAATAAATTTAAGGCAACTAAAAAAAATATATGAACTTAAGAGTGAATGTCTTAAATCCAAAATTTTTATGGGAGGTATCTGAAGGTGAGTGGTTAATCGGTCGATTTTTACAAATTCTGGCAAAAAAATTGCTTACTGTAATCAAAGAAAGAGGAGTTAGAGAGAACTAATTGAATTTTAGAAAATTGTGGGTTGGACACCACTCTATCGATTTAAGAAGTCATGAGAGATATTTGGTCGAAAGAATCTTGGCACTTTAAACACATTTTGCCATATCAAATGAATCAGCGGCCACAAAAAAAAAAAAAACGATTGAAGTAGAATTAGAACAAATTCCGATTTATTCATTATTATTATCTTATTTATTTTGACGTATATTTACTTACAATTCCCATTCATCCAAATAATTCAGCGGCCACAAAAAAAAAAAAAAAAGATTTAAGTGAAATTGGAACAAATTCGAATTTATTCATTATTATTATCTTACTTATTTTGACGCATATTTACGTTCAATTCCCATTTAAAAATTCGATGTAGTTCACAAGTTATGGACATTTTTTAAAATGATTTTAGTGATTTTTGATAAGATACGTAATATCTTCAGACATTGATGAAAGTAAGATCACATTTTTTGTTGCCATTATTTATATCCTTAAGGCGCGTGTTGTTGTCTAAGCACAATTTCAGAATTCCGCATATTTTGGAAGTTAACAAAAATGTCCATAATAGCGATTTTTTTGAAAATCGCTTAATATCTCAAAACATCAAATTTTAAGTTAAATTATTTTTTCTTGTGAGCACAGATATTCGTATATGACCTTATTCCTTCATATGAAAGTACAAAAATATTTGGACTACTAGAAACATTTGGATTTCTAGTGTTTGAGAAATTTTTGAATATAATGAATGTTTCAGATAAATATTGTAAGTTTGTGATAAATATTATCGAATTGCAAAATATGTCAAATATTGTAGATGCAATATGGCAATTTGTATCAAAAAATTACGGCAGTGGAGTAGTAATGTGCTACAGATCTCTACATATTTTTAGACTTTTGCAATTTTTCCTGGATTGTCATTACATTTGACCTACAGAGAATAAGTTGCATATTTTAAAAGATTAGAACATTTTGAACAAATTGGATCACTACATTTTAACGCAACACTTATAAGATTCTGTCGAATCTGATATGTGAAAGGTGAAGGTCTATTCTAGACGACCTCATTGAAACTTATCAGGGCTGCTTCAGGTCTAATAAATCCACAACTGACCTATCTACACTACGGTAAATTCTGAAGATGACTCGAGAAAAACAGATCGACTTGTACCATCTTTCCCTTGACTGTCAAGCTGGCTTAGACAGTTCGACACAGTACAACCCATATAAGGCCATGTCTGAGTTTGCCATTCCTGCGAGGAAAAGGAATAAGAACTGACACGAAGTCTTCCGTAAAGAGGATTCAAACAGAATGACAACCTATCGTGCGGTATCGTCAACATACTGTTAGAAATAGTTATAAATCAGGAAAGCTAATACGACTTCTATCCTCTTTAGCAAGAGCCATATACTGCTTACGTATGCTGCTGATATAGATATTATTTCCAGAAAACTGTGTGGCGTTACAATCTTCTCAATTATTGAAAAGGAGCCAGCAAGGAGTACGCTTATGATGTAGACATTTTTCGCAGAAAACTGTGAGACGCGACTGCAATCTTCTCAATTATTGAAAACGAGTCAGCAAGTAGTACGCTGATGGTGTTGACATTTTTCGCAAAGAACTGTGAGACGTTACTGCAATTTTCTTAAATATTGAAAGGAGCCAGCAAGGAGTCTGGTGGTAAACGGGACCGAGTCAGCAAGGAGCACGCTGATGATGTAGACATTTTTCGCTGAAAACTGTGAGACGTTACTGCAATCTTCTTAATTATTGAAAGAAGTCAGCAAGGAGCCTGGTGGTAAACGGGAACGAGTCAGCAAGAAGTACGCTGATGATGTAGACATTTTTCGCAGAAAATTGTGAGACGTTACTGCAATCTTCTCAATTATTGAAAACGAGTCAGCAAGTAGTACGCCGATGGTATTGACATTTTTCGCAGAGAACTGTGAGACGTTACTGCGATCTTCTCAAATATTGAAAAGGAGTCGGCAAGAAGTCTGGTTGTAAACGGGAACTAAGTTATTTGTTTCGACTAACTATGATTTTTATTAGTTTAAGCCGCTGTGTAAACGTTGACAACTATAACTTTGAGAAAGTGAATAAATTCATTTACCTCGGCTTCGCCATCAACAAAAGAAACGATATAATACCAGTCTGAGAATTAGAAGGGAAACATTATTCGCGAGCATATATTGCTATGGGCTAAGCTAGTGATCTGAAGAATCTTGAGTCGTGTCACACAAGTCAGTTAAGACGCTCTTTGAGAGAGTATTCCGTAAAATATATAGACCCATCATCAATGTGACCAAGCAAAATACAGCTTTTGCATTGGCTAGGCCATGTTGCGCGGGAAGACTCGAATGCATCATCACGCGTAATCTTCAACGACGAACTCCATGCCTGGTACAGAAGAGAGTGCTCAACTAGGCTTTCGAGGTACTAGCAAAAATTGGTGTAAAGAATTGAAGATTAAACCACAGAAAACCGAAAAGCGTGACATTATTTTCTAAGTGAGGCATATAATAAACAAGAATGTTTACTTTAGTTGCCATCTAAATACGTGAATGTTTAAGCTTTATATTGACGTCGTAAGTTCTTGTGAGGTTGAATTCACCATAAGTTTTACACTGGTAACGAAAATGTTCATGAAGTTCCAAGTAATGACAATCCCGTCCCGCGATTTTTTGGTTTATAGAATATTCATCTATAATGTTCAGCAGATTCACAGAGGATTCGTTTCTCTAAGATTGGTGAATGCTTTCGACAAATGCAAAGTTGATAACACCGCCGCCATCTAAGAGTGTGAAAGACAATATCTGATTGCACATGACTTGCTTAGCAATTTCAGTGTTTACTGTAGATGGCATATAGGAAGTCATGAAATTGGGTATAAATTCAATACAATTTCAATATTGCCAGTTATTGATAAGATTTTTGAGAAGCTGATATATAAACAAGTCACAGCTTACCTTGATGTAAATAAAATTGTCTTTGAAACGCAATACGGGCTTAGGAAGGTACAGGTACTGCAGATGCAGTTGTTAATGTTGTAGATTGTATTTGTAGTGGTTTGCATGCAGGATACAGAGGTATTGCCGGTGTGTTTTATGATTTGTCAAAAGCTCTTGATGTAGTCCATCATGGTACATTGATAACAAAAAACTTGAAATTTTCGGATTTTCTCACGAAACACAGTGATTGTTTCAGAACTATTTAAAAAATAGACCGCATTTCGTGCAGGTTGGACAGAGTCAAAGCAATAAACATGTTGTAATTTGTGGTGTTACGCAAGGTAGTGTACTAGAGCCAGTGTTATTTAAATTATACGAGTGATGACTTGTCATTGAATTACGGATTTCATGAAATGTACAAAAATGAAGCCTTTTCTTTGGAATGTTTAAAATATTTAAAAATCTTACCGTATTGCTTTCTATCCACCTCGTTTTCTTTGTATTTTTCTTGTACTCCTTATGCCTTTAGTTGTTGTTGTGTATTGACATTTGATCCTTATGTCGCTATGTGTACGAGTATGTTTTGTTTTTGTCAGTTGCTGCTATTTGCCTTTGGTCGAAGTGACTGAGTGAATGAATGTGGCTCCTTGGCAATGCCGCAGTGTTTGTCTAAAGGCATCTTTTTATGACTCAAGAGTGTTTGCCTTTTGGCTTTTTATGTTTTAACAATAAAAATACACACAAAACATCGTCTCCTCATGCTTGCACCCACCACACATAATCCAACAGGATGGCAAGGACACCACAAATATTGAGTACCTCAAATCATAGTCATTGCTAGAGACAATCAAAGTTTTTTTTTTTCTTCTGCAATGAATCTGAATGTTTGTACAGTAATATTTTTTCGGTTTTTTTTTGTTGTTGTTATTTTGTTTATTTTCTTATTTTGTTTGCCACCATTCCAACAATATATATGAGGTCATCTCTCATATCCATTTAGCTGGAAATCTGTAGGCAAAAGGCGAACTTTTAGCAAAGACGCCAGTGAAATCCTTTTAAAGTATTTATGCAAACAATTGCACAAAGCTCGCTGCGGACAAAACAGCCATCCATTATTTGAACTTTCCAAACAAAGTTAATAGAAGTTTGTTGTTCATCACATCTGTTAATAATTTTGAGAATTATTAATTTATGCTACAATGAAAGGAAAACAGAAAACTGGTAGCATAAACATCCACTTTTGACAATGTTGTCGTCTAAAAAAGCAAAAGGACGAATTGATATCAATTGCAATGGTAAATAATGAAGGTTGAGGGCGTTTTTTCGGTTTGTCTAGAAATACTGTGGTGGAGGCATTTTTTATGCAAAAACTTGTAGAATGTTGCTGTGTTTTGTGTGTGATTTTTTTTTTTAATTTCTATGTTAAATGTATGAATCAAATAATGTTAAGAGGTCTGTCCCAAAACTAACCGACCTAACGTATACCTAAACAAAAAAAACATTATTTTGGTGAAAAGTGGCAACCTTCCGAAACATATGTTTTAAGCTTCAAGGGGCGATGTAATTTAGTATTTTTATGTGAGCCATTAAAAGTAAACGATCTCAGTGAATTTGTAAACAAGGAAAAAAATTGGTCGCCGTTATGAAATTCAATATTTCCATTTGAAAAGCCTCAGTCCAATCAATATTAAAGCCGAGCTAGATTCTACTTTGGGGAATCTGCTCCTTCGTTTACGACTGTAAAAATATTGGATAGCAGAGTTTAAACTAGTCCGTGCGAACTGCCAAAACGAACACTGTAGTGGGCAACCAATTGAAGTATCCACACCAGACATGTTTAAGAAATATCTACAAAGTGGTATTGAATGATCGCCAGCTGAATGTGTGTGAGCTGGCTGAAATGATAGGCATTTCAAAAAGTTCTATACATCGTATATTGACCAAAGATTTGAAAATGAGAAAGCTATGCGCACGATGGGTGCCGCACTTGCTTTCAATAGAGTAACAACAGTGTCATGAAGATCTTTCAGGAGAGTAATTGGCAATGTTTTACCGCAATAAACCTTTGTTTTTGTGTCCATTTGTAACCATGGACGAGTTATGGATCCATCACTTCACACCTGTGACAAAGGAACAGTCAAAGCAGTGAACTTCGCGTTCAAAGAATCGTTTCGAAGACGGTTGGATCTGCAGGCAAGGTCATGGCGTCTGCTTTTTTTTTTTGGAATACGCATTGTATTATTTTTATTGATTATCTTCAGAAAGGAAAAACCATCAACGTCAAATAAAGAGTGTCCCAACAAGAATGCAAGATTTAAATGACTGATGCAACAATTGAATTGTTTCTCTGGCTGTATGACATGTGGCGCCGTCTTGTTGAAACCACATGCCCTCCACATTCATTTCTTCAATTCTAGGCACGAAAAAACAGGTTATAATTTCACGATACCGAACACCATTGACTGCTTGCGCTTGACATGCCTCATTTTCATAAAAAAAAATCCAATAATTCCTCCAGCCCAAAATTCACACCATACAGTGACACGTTGAGGATGCATTTGCCTCCCGTGAATCACTTGAAGATTTTCCTCACTGCTGCATAGTGGATGTGGAGACACCAATTTGCTGAGCTCGGTGTCGAATTGAGGTGGATGGAGTTTGAGCGACATCATCACGTACAGCTGCAACATTTTCGGTCGATCGACCTGGTCGAAGGCGCGTTGTTGTCTTTACATCACTAACAGATCCAGTTTTGGCAAATTTATCCATTAATCTCTTTACAGCTGACTCTTTTGGAGCATTATTGTGACCCCAAATTGATCGCTATTTGCGAACTGTAGCCGCAAAACTTTCACCACTTTGGTAAAACAATTTCAACAAACAATTTCATTTTAGAATGCGTTGTTCATTCGTGTAGCGCTCAATTTTTACTAACCTCGTACCTTCTACTAGCAAACAATAACAATTGTTCAAATGTCAAACAATGACACTTCGAATGGCACCTAATTTAAATCTTGCGTTTTTGTTTGAACACCCTATATTATGCTAATTTTTTGCAGCGTTGAGGTGATGAAATCATGAAAAAATGCTGCATTTGGCGAAAAAGAGTGTTGTTTCATCAAGAGAATGTTCCAGATCACACATCCACTAAAGTTTGAATTGCTTCATCACGCACCTTATTCGCCAGATTTAGCTCTCTCGGCTGATTTTTTATTTTCAAACTTGAAAAAATGGCTCGGTGGTAAAAGATTTGCCAACAATGAAGGGGTGGAGTCTGCGGTTGATGGCTGTTTTAAAGAGTTTGACAATTCTTGCTATAAGCAGGGTATAGAAGCTATTGAATATCGCTGGAAAAAATGTATCGAGCTAAATGGAGAAAATGTTGCAAAATAAAAGAAATTTTTCAAAACTTTTTGGCGTCTTCTTTGATAGGCCGAATAGTTGTGGAATCACGAGAGCGGAAAAGCGTACATTTCTTATTCAAAGTTTTTTTTTTTTATTTGTTGCGCTTATTAAATTGCTACACAGTTTTTTTAACATTTCCTTTATTTCCATGAGCAAAACTCAAAGGAATTTGTACTAATCGAGTCAAACGTGGACTGGTGTGTTGGACATAGCTTTCAAATCACCAATCACTGTAGATAAGTTCGGCTTGATGAAGAATATTAAAATCAATGACGCATTTTCGCAATATTACTATTTGTTCTGATAAGTAGAAAATATTCGATATTATTTGAAACGAATCAGAATACAATTCTTGTTAGTTTTATGACTTAAAAAAATTGTTTCACAAATACTAAAATTTTATTAGGACCTTTTAATATTTTAAACCAAATAAATGGCATGTTAATCAAAAATTACGCTTTAGGTTTCATACGGACATGTTTCATCACTTTTTCGAGCATTTCGGCCACGAATAACGAGTGTTATGTTATCCTGTAAGGCTTCAATAGTGTTCGGCTTGTCCACATAGACTAACGACTTGACATAACCTCACAAGAAATAATCAAGATGCGTTAAATCGCAAGATCTTGGGGGCCAACTCACAGGGCCAAATCGAGAGATAAGCTGCTCACCAAATTCTTCAACATTTGTCACAGAGCTCGAATTTTGATAATAAATTTCAACGATTTGCAGTCGTTGCTCGTTTGTTAGTCTTTGCATGATGAAATGGCAGAGTATACTGTACACTTTCCACTTTGACAGATGACGTTTGGACGCCATTACCAACCAATGCCGCCAACTTGAAAAAACTTTAAACTTAAAAAGTCACCCTATACTTTTATGACTTAAAAAATAAAGTTGTTTCACAAATTTTAGAATATTTGGACATATTAAACGAAACTCGCGAAATGGTGAATCAAATTATACGTTTCCAAATGCCAAACCTTATCTAACAAGAACTTTAAATATTAATAAAGGTCACACTTCTTACGTATCAACCTGCACAAATCAGTAAATATTAATGTACCTGATTTAAAAGAAACCATAGGTTTCGGTGTTGACTTGTCTCTTGAATCGACGCTTTAAGGTGCCCAAAGATATGTGAATCTAATTGAGACGCAACACCCTGACATCCAATAAATGAGTCTCTTGAGAAAAGACATGTTCTTGGGCAAAACCTTTGCTAAGCATTTTACAAGCGGTATAATCGAATAATAATTCATGTGATTATTTTCCAACTAAAAATTTTATTTATGCTTTTTCTGAGTTATACAGAATGAACGAAGTGGTGTGAATTCCTTATAACTTTTTTATTATAATTTTTTTTTTTTTCTTTTCTTTTTAGTATTTTGTAAAGAAAACTTGGAGAATTTATAATGGAGCAATACACAACTGAACAACGTGCCCAAATCGTTGAAATTTACTTTGTAAATCAACGGTCCATTGTGTTGACTCAGCGTGCATACCGTCGTCAATTTATGTGCGGGTTGCACCCTCTCAGTCAACAATAAACCGTCTTGTTGCAAATTTTCGAGAACAAGGAGCAGTAAGCAACCTTCCTGGTGCTGGCAGACGACGAACTGTGCACACGGATGACAATATTCAAGTGGTACAGGAGAGTATTCAGGAGGATCCACAAACATCAACCAGGAGACGTTCGACACAACTTGGCATTTCAAGAAGGTCGCTGCAGCGAATTTTGCATAGCATAAGAATGTTTCCATACAAAATTCAAATTGTCCAAGAATTGAATGCAATTTATTTCCAGCAAAAAGCACAAGAGAATCCTAATTTTATTCATAACTTAGTTATGAGTGACGAAGCCCATTTCCAATTAAATGGGTTCGTTAACAAGCAAAACTGTAGGATAAGGGCTACGGAAATCCCGAGAGTACTTCATCAACGACAATCACACCCAGTTAAGTGTACTGTTTGGTGCAGTGTTTCTTCAGAAAGGATCATTGGCCCATATTTTTTTGAAAATGAACGAGGTGTTGCCATTTCCATCAATGCTGATCGATATCGGGCCATGTTGGAAAATTTTGTAAGGCCAGCCGTGGAAAACCATCCGCAAATATGGTTCCAACAGGATGGAGCCACAGCGCACACTGCGAGGGCCACAATGGCTCTTTTACGCGACATATTTGGTGAAAGAATAATTT
>JAHXMU010023858.1:0-12926 GCA_019455685.1 Philornis downsi | reverse complement strand
CACTCACACGACATATTTCAAAAGTTGAAAATCAATTTCAGAAGAAGCATACGGATGAGAAGGAGAAGAAAAAAATGAAATTAAACTAAGAATCTCGATTTATTTGTAGACGTAATCCCTTGAAGCATGCTTAAGAAAACTTAATTTAAAATAACAGGGGAAAAAAATATTAAGTTGATATTACAGCAGAAAGAAAACTAATATAATATGAAGTTCTAAAAGGGGTGCCTTTTCATTGAAATACAGTTGTGTGAAAAATAATAGAGCCACCTGCTGTTCTATGTATATATTTAAATGTTTTTTTTAACCTTGTACATAATATTTTTAGAACAAGTGTTGTTATGCATTATTAGTAAGTCTTCTTCTTTTTGAAATCCCGTTATTTTCTCTGTCACTGAAGCAACATTTCTAATGATATCAGTGTTTATATGCAAATTGAAGAGAAACAAGTGTGAAATAAAATAGAGCCAATTTTAAAGTTAAAAAAAAAAAAATATTAAAGTAAAAAGCAACTTCTCTTAATTTTTTTTTGTTGAAAAAGTGAGTAAAAAGACAGACTGTCTTATTTCTACTATAATTTTAAAAAAATATTGAAAAATTAGTTAACAGAATGGGCAGAGGAAAACACTGTAGCGTGGAGTGCCGAGAATTGATAAAAAAGGATCATCAAGAAGGTAAATCGCAAAGAAAAATAGCAGAAATTATTGGATGTTCAAGGAAAATGGCAGAAAATGCTATAAAGTATGAAGACAAATCAGAAACAAGAGGAAGAAGAACCAAAATATCTGAGACTTTAAAACGAAAAATACTGCGCCACGTGAAACGAGATCCCTATGTGACGTCATCCGCCCTTAAAAAGGAATATCAACTTAATATGAATAGTTCAACAATACGGCTTATGCTCCTTAAAAATGATTTAAAAGCATTTTTGCTTTGTCCACGTAAAGTGCCTTTTCTATCAAAGCGCAATATAAAACAAAGACTTCAATTCGCAAAGGAACACATAAATTGGCCCGTATCTAAATGGCGTCATATTTTGTGGTCGGATGAGACGAAAGTAAATTTATTTAACTCGGATCGAAGTTCTCTTCAAGTTCGGAGACCCAAAAATAAAGAATTTTGTCCTCAATATACCATAAAAACCGTTAAACATGGAGGGGGTAATATTATGGTATGGGGATGTTTTTCATATTACGAAGTCGGTCCCTTATATCGCATACAGGATATAATGGATGCAAAATTTTATACAAATATTTTAAGAGAAGTTTGTCGCCTTTCAATATTCAACAGGACAATGATATTTCGATATTTCAACAGGACAATGATCCTAAACATACATCGAAGTTGGCAAAGGCGTGGTTCAGGGACAACCATGTGAAGGCTTTGGGATGGCCTTCACAATCACCAGACCTAAATCCCATCGAAAACTTGTGGGGCGATGTCAAAAGAAGTCTTAGAGGAAAGAACCCATCAAATAAAGATGAGCTGTGGACAATGGTTGAGACTGCATGGACGAACATTCCAGTCACGACTTGTCAAAAGTTAGTTGACTCTATGCCGAAGCGATGCTTCGCAGTAATAAAAAATAATGGCAGTTCTACAAAGTACTGAGGTAGTATAAGCTGTTATGTAAGCAATTGTTTTATTAACCAATTTATTTCTTTTTTCTTTTTAATAATTTTAGAAGTTTTGTGTAGATGGTTCTATTTTTTTTCACAGAAAAAAAAAGGATTTAGGGTGTTTTTTTTCATTTGAATGTTTAGGGCAATGAATTCAAATACTTAATTTATGTTTTTTTTTATATTTTAATAATACCAAATAAAAAACAACAAAAAAGTTTAGAGCAAGTTATTATCTGTCTAAATTTTTCAGTATTGAAATTTAGGTTTGGGGGTGGCTCTATTATTTTTCACACAACTGTATGTACCAGATATAACCAATTTCAAATTTCAAGCGACAAAGCCAATATATGTGTTTGGTAATTTTCTACTAAATCAAATTTTACGCCGACTGTATGACAGACAAACAATAATAATACACGTACAATTTTGGAGTTTCCGAGAGCATTTTTCCTAAAAAAGTACTAATTTGCAAATTTTTCAAAATGATCTGTGATTTCCATAATAGTCCAAAAGTTGTAATTGCATGGTTGTTGTTATATTAGTTGTGCCAATTTGCAGTTAATCAAAAATCTGACAATTGTTTTTTCCACTGACATAATAATTTATTTTACTTTCTTAAATCCAATTACAAATAGTTTAGCTAACTATGAAAGAGATTATAAAATGTACGGTGAAGGAAAAACACTAATTGGACTTGTAATTACCTTTGATATCTAAACAATAAATTAGAGCAAGGGCTATACATTTGGTGATTCCAAAACCAACGGTCTGGCAGGGCCGTCAGCTGTTCTGAAGTGTCAGATGAAGTCATTTAGTGAAGCCGTCATTTAGTGAAAGGTTTGACATTTGCGATTATGAATCGTTTAACAACCGAAGAACGCGTAACTTTTAACTACGCGTTCTTCTGTTGTTAAACGAATCAAGCCGGCTGTTAAATTAATCAAAAAACGAGTAACTTTTAACTATTAATAGCGCTCTTTGGTTGTTAAGCAATCCATATTCGTGAATTACAAACCTATTATTTAAGATGACAGGTATTTAACAGTCGACGGCCTTGTCACTAAATGGATAACATTTTATTTTATACTTAGTGGGAAGGTCCATGAATTATAATGAAATAAAAATTTCATCGAAATCATGATTTACGTGTATTTTATTTAACTTAACTTTTGAAACCGAAAAATGGGTAACCCTATACTTAAAATTTAATCAATTTCAAGATTAGCAAATTTTATTTCATTATTTGTGGTTCTGTCGCTGTTGTTTAATTTGAGTCTTTTGCTTTCTTTTAAAAGCGCCGGCGTTTTGAGATTATTACGAATCAACTTTCATAGAAAATTCACCACGACATTTTTTTTTCTCTATCAAAGCAAAAGATTTATCGACATTTTTTCGTTATCCACATGCTCAGGTACACCGAAAACTATTTCTTTGTCCGGTATATTGCACGATACCGCTAATTTGATAATCATAACAAATTGACACGCTCACGCGATAAATATTTGTATATATTTTTATACATATAGCTGATATTACACAATAATTATTAATGGATTTGCTAACAAAAAGAGGAAGGGGAAAAATAAGCTAACGTTATAAACATAATTTCCATTTTCTGTATTATAATGGACGATCGGTCTCCTCTTTCCACCACAGCCAAAATCACCATACTAATCAATTGATCGACAAACAGAAAAACAAAAGAAAGGAAAACACCGGCAACTCCATAACAGATTTTTAACATAGACAGCATGACAGATCTGCATACAAGTATGGCCAACTGACTTTAACATACAATCACCAAACCATATCCAGCCACATCTACGAGTTACGCTTGCGAGTAACCGTTAAAAATACACCGTCTACACAAAACAATCAAATTTAAACGATTTTTGACATGATCTGAGTCCCCTCCTTCTACTTACTTTACCTTCTCCTTCTCCCTCTTTACTGTCCCTTCAAATGTACGATGCTGTTAGTGATTAGCATGCATATTAATGTTAATCTGAAATTGACGAAAACTTTGCAACGAACTATAGAAAACCAACTACCAGTTAATAACCCAAATAACTGCAGACAATGAAACAACAAATTCATTATGGTTTATTCATGTAGGTTTAAGAGCTGTATCTGATACTCCTCCTCCTTTCAGCAAAATATTGCATCAAATAGGTAGAGGTCTAAAAAGTGACGGTTGGAGTGATGGAATCTTAATGTGCACAAACAAAACGTTATAAAATTTGCATATTAAAAGGCCACCTCTAACTGTAAATTTACAAATTGGTTATGTATGGATACGAGTAAAATTTGTGGGATTATAACTTTATTATGCATTGATTTGTGGTTCAGCAACTGTAAGAGGAGAAGATTGTTTAGGGTGAAATGTGATATATCATTGTACAGGGTGGGCCATAAGGGTGTTGGCGGTTTAAATATTCAATTAAAAAAAAACTACGAAACATAAAAAATATATATTTGTATTTTTAAAAAGTAGAAGCATTGGAATTTTTAACACTTAAAAATAATGTTGTCTAAATGGCTTCCCTCGGCTGCTTGACAATCTTGGAACCGAAGTCGCAAATTTTGGAAAACTCGTTGGAAAGTTGTTCTCGGTATTTTGTTACTTTCCTGAATAATGTTCCTCTTCACCTGCTCTAAATTGGTCGGATTATTCTCGTAGACTACCGATTTGAGGTAGCCCCATAGAAAATAATCGCATGGAGAGAGATCGGGGCTACGTGGGGGCCATTCAATATCCCCCTTTTTCGAAATGAGTTTTGCAGGAAAAACATTTTTTAGCAGCTCTATGGACACCGTAGCCGTATGACATGTGGCCCCATGTGAAAATTGGCCTCATCACTAAAAATCACGTTGTTGAAGTTGTTGAACCGCTCTAGCATCAAATTGACAAAGTTAAGTCAGTTATTGGCATCATCGGGTTTTAATTCTTGAACTATCTGAATCTTATAAGTCTTCAAATGCAAATCACGTTTCAAAATTCGTCGTAAAGGTGTTTTTTTGACATCCAAAGACTGACTTCTCTTACGTGTTGACTGTTGCGGATTTCGCTGAACTGAAACACGAACACGCTCCACAATGTCGGCTGATCTTGCAGAAACTGGGCGACCACGAACCGTAATTGGTACTGTTGAGCCGGTTGTTTCGAACATTCTGATCCATTTTCGTATCACATTGGCGCTTGGAACTTCACTTAAATCGTGTAAACCGTGTTCATGCCGATACAAACGTCGTGCAGTAATCACTGATTTATTGTTTTCGTAATACGCTCGGACACAAAATGCACGCTGCACTCCCGTGTTCGGCTCCATGGCGACTAAATTTCGAGGAAGCGGCGCAGCGAACAACATATCCCCCCGCCATCCCGCGCCGCGCGTTACCGAGAAATTGAATAATTAAATCGCCAACACTCATATGGCCCACCCTGTATAAACGAAACAGATTTGTTTTTTGGTATAATTGCAAACATGAGTTCTTAAAATGACATTGTTGTGTATGAAATAATATTTCACACACCGAACTGAATGCAATTAGTCAGATAAGCGGGTTGTTCTTCACACAAAATCAATGTATTTTTTTGGACAATTGCCTCATCACATTAAACGAGTTATTTGGCTCGTACTCTGTCACTGCAAGGACATTCGGTTAGTGCAAATGCTTACAACTTTTAATATCTTCATCTCAACACGAGAATGTAACACCGATACGATAAGAGTGTAACACCCAGTAGAAAGAGGCATGACACTGTAAGTGAATCGAACCATGTTTGGCTGGCTGGTAGATACAATAACTGATGTAAATCTTTAAAACTTTACACTGCCAATATTTTATAAAACCGTGTGATAATATAAGGTCCTATCGAGTATAATATGTGAAAGACTAAGTTCTATTTTACCCTGACTTGATTGGACCTTCTTAACGTGACTCTAAATGTGATTAAAAAAAGTTCTTGACCAGATATTCACACTGCAGCAAATTCTTGGAAAGACACAAGGAGAACAAATCGACACTTGCCATCTTTTGGTCGGTTTCTCCCTTGGAACGCGGTAAAAATGTTGACAACTATAACTTTAAAGTGGCGCACGATGTGAACGTGGAGATTAAAAAGAGAGTTATGGCTTGCAAACCTAGCTGACCTAACAAAGAACTCACAAAAATGTTAGGAAGCATTTTTTTTTTTTTTTAAACATAATTTCCTTTTAGCTCGAAACATTATTCCAACGATTTTTAACAGTTTCTATACCTTGTAAATATATAGTGAGAACTGTCAAACTTTATTAACCGCAGACTTCACCTCTTCATAGTCAGCAAATCTTTTACAACCGAGCCATTTTTTGTTGAAAATAGAAAATAATCTGAGGAATAAGGTGCATGATAAAGCAGTTCGAACTTCGATTTATTAATTTTAGCCATCACATTAGCGGATGTGTGAACTGGAGCATTGCCTTGATGAATTAACACTTTCTTTTTCCCCAAATGCAGCATTTTTTCCATATTTTCATCACCAAAACTCTGCAATAAATTAACGCAATATTCGCGTTAATCATGTTTTCTTTCTGGAGATAATTAATAAAAACAATAGCATGCACATTCCAGAAAACAGACGCCATGACCTCGCCTGCAAATGGAACTGTCTTCGTCTTTTCTGGGCACGATTCTCCTATTCCGGTCCACTTCTTTGACTGTTCCTTTGTCTCAGGTGTGAAGTGGTGAATGCATGTCTCATCCATGGTTATAAATTGACTCAAAAATTCGGCTTTATTGCGGCGAAACATCGCCAAACACTCTACTGAAACATCTTCACTGTGCTATTTTTGCTCTATTGAAAGCAAGTGCGGCACTCATCTTGCACACAGCTTTCTCATTCTCAAATCTTTAGTCAATATACGATGTATAGCATTTCTTGAAATGTCTATCATTTCAGCTAGCTCACGCATCTTCAGCCGACTATCATACAATACCATTTTGGTCCACCACTACGATACTCTTCTTGGCAGCTCATACGGCCTTGTTTAAGTTCTGCTATCGAATATTTTACAGTCGTCAACAAAGGAGCAGACTCCCCCGAAGTAGGATCTAGTTTGAGTCTAATATTGGTTGGACTGAGACCTTCCAAATGGAAACATTGAATTACACAACGGTGACCAATTTTTTCCATGTTTACAAATTCACTCAGATCGTTTAATTTTAATAGCCCAAATGATAATACTGAACAACGTGGCGCCTTGAAACTGAAAACATATGCTTTATAAGGTTGCATTTTCGATCAAAATTGTTTCTTTTCTCAAACTACAGTCACTATCTATATGTCAGGGCCGCAATTTTTTTGTTACTACCCTCGTACAATAACTGATTAAAATCTTTAAAATTGGACGCAATACACCATACCGCTCATATCCTTAATGACACGTTAGAAGTTATGAGAGCTTACAGCATCCACAATGTAGTTCAGACCATATCCCAAGCGATTGTTGCCTTTGCTAGCATTTGCGAAATTTTCCAAATGATGCACAACTGACATTAAGAAACTAGTTTAAATTAGCTGGTCGATGGAGCTGGACTTTTTTAATAGTGGAATTATGAAATTCCCTTCAAAATGGACAAAATTATTGAACAGAGCGATGCATATTTGATCTAAATCAAAGAATCCTAACTATATTTGAAACACAGTGCTAACCACCCACAATTGAGCAAAAAGATTTGAAAGTATGCCACTAAATATTGACCCGGGAATAACGATAAAGATTTTTGGTCTTAGTTTTACTAAAACGGTAATTTCATTTATTTTTTTCAGAATTTCTGAAACGTTATCAGACGGAACTAATGTCATCATAGACGATGTTGAAATGAAATTTGTGGATTTCATAAATACTTAAAATCCATAAATGTTTGTTCTCCAATTTTTAATTTTAATTTTAGGGATTTAGAGGCTAAGGATGGTTTCCAAATCTAATTTTTTTTGCAGTGGATATATAACATGGATGTATTCCCTCCTCAAAAAATTAAGGGCATTTATGCTATATTTCTTCAAAATTGATAAAACCTATACTTTAACTTTGTTGCATTTGAAAGAGAAACTGTTAACAAGTCGATATTAATGGAAATTTGAAA
Organism: Philornis downsi; assembly: GCA_019455685.1. Lineage (NCBI taxonomy): Eukaryota > Metazoa > Arthropoda > Insecta > Diptera > Muscidae > Philornis > Philornis downsi. The sequence goes on along the minus strand of JAHXMU010023858.1, from coordinate 5,175 downwards.
ATTTGTTTTTTTCTTTCATATACGAGGTATTCATTTCTCGGTTTCCAAAGTAAAGCTAAAGTAAACACACATGATTTCGATGAAATGTTATTTATATGACGGCCTCTGGATTGATTGCTGCAGTGATTCCTTTGAAGATAGTTTTCGGCTACTTTTTCGCACATTTGTTGGTTTTCAAATGCTCCAACGTTTGGAGATTATCCGCGTAAACACGGTCTTTGACGTAGCCCCACAAAAAATTCGAACGGCGTCTAAACGCATGATCTTGGTGGCCAATTGACGTCGCCAAAACTTTACACTTTCTGGAAACTTCTCATACTATAAAACCAAAATCAGGTTTGAATTACGTTTGAATTACTACTTTTGTAGTAAGTTTTAACTGTTTTTAGGCATTTTTCGGTTGTTATACAATCCATATTCATAAATGGCAAAGCTCCCACTAAACCAAAAATACTTCAGGTGACAGGTACTTAACAGCTGATAGCCTTGCCAGAGTGGCGGTTTTGAAATGACTAAATGGATAACGCTGTATAAGTGAAACCTCTTTCTTCATACAGTCAATTTTGGCATAAAAATTGCCGTTTCGTAATTGTTTCGTTTAATGAATCAACTCTTAGCAGAAAATGTTCTATACTTCAAGAGTGCTCATTCTCAAGTATATTCTTTTATTCAATGAAAATTTTCTGCATCTTCATGACACAAAAGCCCTTTTACCTATATCTTGCTATCTGCATATGATTGCATTAAGTTTTTCTTCTGATCCCAAGAACCAATCATAAACCCAGTGCCAATATTTATGTGGGTTTTGAGGTCATTAATGGTTAATGTTACGTTTTGTTTTTGTTTTTTTTTTATATAATATAATACTTAATGTTTCTTATAAAAGAATACTTTTTGTATTCTGAAATTGTTTTTGTTAATGGTTGACGCGTTTTTAAGTCTACCGACACTGATGAAGAAATGGGCACAAATGGTTTATGGCTCATTTCTTTGAGCTGCGGAGTTGGAGTGTAGGTGCCGCTGATGATGTCGCTGCCGCCGTCATTGCCGTGAAAGATGACTTTAAGAAAATGTCAAGTCAATGGTACGGAAAAAAAAAGAAAACAAAACAAGAAAAAACAGGAGATAAAGCCTCTCTTAATCAAACCACTAATGGGTACGAGTACGTCATAGCATGGCGAGGAGGAGAAATGGAAACGTAAAATAACATTTGCATCATTTCCAGGCGGCTGAGGATGGACGGCTGTGTTTGGTCGCTGGGTCATATGGCCGACGATAAAAACGTGTTAATGTCATTCTTATGTAAAAGCCACGGGGCAACAGACAAGAAACGTGACACAAATCATGTTTATGTATGTTATTTTTTTCAACAGCAAAGACGAAAACAAAAACGCTGCACAAAGTTCTTTACGAGAAAGCATGAATTATGATAGTGTTTGTTTTATCGAAATTATGAAGAAAGTGCTTGGGAGAGGCGGGAGAACAGTGACTTGAAACTAAAAGTTATTTAAGAAAAAACAATTTTGGATAATAAATAATTACAAAATCTTTAAATTTACCATTCTTTATGAAAATTGTCTCCTTCGAGATATACGATCCCCTTATGCTCAAAATAAAAACATATTTTAATAGAACTGTTTCTTCATATTTGTCGCAGTTTGATTGTTTCGGTTAAAATCTTTGACTGAAGCATTCTCAACTAATAATTAACTTTTCGTACCTAAATGGGAAAATATCATTTTAGGCTATAGTGGAGAATAACATTTAGATTTCGTACATACTGGATAATAATATCAAGATTCCAGCTCTCTCTTGGCTTTAAAGGACAAAGTGATCGACTATTGGTTCAAGCAGATATTTGTTAAAGTTCGACGTCTTTTTGGTTCAATTTCATGCTATTTACTATTTATTATCTGTCAGAAATCAATGGTAGCATTATCTAGAATAAATCCACTGCATACTTTTAGTCGAAATATAAATCAAACATTGGAGTCATTTAAACTGCTCGAAATTACTGAAGGCATCCGAAGTGAGTGATTTAAAATCTACATATTATTTTTCTCTATGCTCTCTAATGTTATATACCCTAGTATTCCTCTAGTCGAGCAAGTTGAGTGACTCTGGAGCTTGAAGTAATAACATATATTACGCCTAAAAGCATGTCGTGCATTTATTCCAGAAAAATTCTGGTATCGATTCCTTATAATTCGTACTACAGACATGAACCACAATCTCCCAAACAAGAGAAAACCGTTTGAAACTACAGAAAGCAATTTGGCAGAGCTATCGTTCAAATTGGTGTTCTTTAAAAAACACAATAATGATTACATCTGAAATCATGATCTGTTAATAGATCTTGATATTGACCTCATATAGCTAAAATTGATGCATAACCAAGAATTGATTTAAAATGACTTTAAATTCTATCTACCTACTACTTCACATTCTATCTCCCAATGGAACATTTATTTTTTTGGGGCCCAGACAGAATTGGCATGCAGAAGTTATGCTTTAGACAGTACAATAAACGTCCTTTAATTGTCTTTTATATAATACTCACCATAGATTCTCTAAGTTTCTTATAAGTTTCCTAAGCGTTCGAGCATTTAGGCATTCAAACGTCCAGACCAAATACTACCATATCGCTTAAAAAATCTTATTGAATTGTCATATTTATTTTTTATTTCAAAATAACCTCAAGCTACATGAAAAATATATAAAAATAATAAAAATCGATTAGCGCACATAAAATTAATGGCAGTCTAACATATAGCGTTGGGACGAGTTCATTATTCGATTTCAGTCTCAAATCCTTTGAACATTAAATACATTTTGCAAATTAAAATCCATAAATCTCCTTCTCAAATATTATATGGTGACTTCGACTTTATTTGGGCACAAAAAGATAAGCAGATTTTTCTTGTTTGATAGATTTATCGTCGATATGATAGACGATATATGTATATATACATATATATACATATATGGCAACAGTAGAACAACGGGCAATCAAAATATTCCGGTAAGATTTGGAGTCAACTTTTTCTTCGGCTCCTAAAAATGCCGAAAGCGATTGAATTTAGGAAAGTAGACAATGAAGTTGGGTTGTTTGTTACTGATTTTCTTTCATAAGCCGAATAAGGTGCGTGATGAAGCAATTCAAACTTTGACTAATTAATTTTGACCATCTCAATAGTGGATATGTGAATTGGAACAGCACCTTCTGTTTGCCCATGCGGCCTCTTTTCCATAATTTCATCAACTGTTTCAATAAATTAGCATAATGTGAAATATAAATTATGATTTTCTACTATTTAGTAAAGACTCACTAATGTAATCAGAAGCATTTTTTTTAATAAAAAACACGGACTTCAACTTTTCTCAAATTTTGTGAATTATTGAACGAATTTTTTCTATACTCCTCTACATATACTCTGCATTTTTTATCTTTCATATGTTATCGAAATTTTAAATCATTTTACAAGCAATGAGTAATAAATATTCCTCTTTCTTTTCCAGGTAAATACATTTTCGGTACAACCTAAAGACACTCATTGAAAACAAAAGTACGTAAGTTCATTGTGAACCAAAAATCGCTGGGAACTATCCACTGTATTACTATACGAGTATAATAGAAATCAACATTTTAGCATAATTTAGAGGAGATTTGGATGAATATTGGGCATTTTATTAGCATTTGTTTGAATCTTATACGCAGTTATGCAACTTCAGCTAAGTATAGCAAGAAGACTATCTGATCACTGTAGTGTTTAACAGGTTGAAATTTTGGCGATTAAGGAAGTGGCAGAATGGCTGAGGTATAACGTCCTCACCACGGCGGGTATTAACATATTCTCTAACAGTCAAGCTGCCTTTGAGTCCCTGGATTCTGTCTTCCTGAACAAAACATCAGCCGCGAATTGCTGCAGATCTCTTAACGAAATGTCTCAGCATTTGAACATTCACCTTATGTGGATGCCGGCCCACAGGGACATACCAGGAATCTGCACAGCAGACGAACTGACAAGACTAGGGACAACCTTACAGACTCCAGGCGAGTTAGAGTTCGTGGGCATGCCTCTGGCAACTTGCAAGCTCCTACTGCGAGATAGAGCAAATTTAGCAACAAATGGTATGTGGACGTCTGTCCGAGGCTGTAACTAATCCAGACAGATGTGGCCTCGCCTAGATCTTAAGTGTTCACACACACACTGCTGTCGCTGACAAAACCCGACGTTCCATTACTTGTATCCGTCATGACGGGACACTGTCTGATTGGAAAACATGCAGTGAAGGTTACGACTAGTGACTTCTGCAGTAGCTGTAGGGATGAAGAGGAAGAGGAGTCCACAGAACGTCTTCTCTGCAATTGCCCCGCCCTGACGAGTAGGTGGACATCAACACTGGGCTCTTATTTCTTTAAGGGCCTAGGAGATCTGGACGATATAGATATTTTCCAACCAAAGAGATTCTTGAGGCGCTCAGGATGGCTTAACGGGGAAAACTAGGAACATCCATATCTCTAACAGTCAATGGACTATACAGTCTAAGTGAGTCTGTCTATTCAGACTGACACACTGACCTAACCTAACCTAACCTATGCAACTCTATATCAGGGAGCGTCGAATAAGCATAGTGGCTTCTTCATGGCCAGCTAATTGGTTTGATAATAGATAAAAAAAAGAAAGCCGGAGTATTATTATATGAAAACAGTTATATAACATAGGGTAATAAATATTAATAGATTTGACTGTTAGCAGTGCAGAATATTTCACTAAATGCACTCACTTTTTTCGAAAGACGATCTTTCCGATGTGTAGAGAAATAATTCTTGCTTCTGAGTTATCGAAAATTCCAGAAAAAAAACATCGTAAATTGACGTTCAGTGAGCTATGTATAAAGTGAAGATGATTGTAAGCTTACTGAATGAACAGTCTCTCCCATATTGCATTTATGGGATACAAGTGAAGTATTTCAGGAAAGCGTAATTAATAGAAATTTGACTATATTTGTGGCGTATCTTGGATTACGACTACTTATATTCATATCAACAGGGCAGTCCCAAAACAAGCCGCTCCGACGTATAAATGGTGCCAGTATTTTAAAAAACGTTATTTTGATAAAAAGTGGTTAGTATTTTTATTTGAACCGTTAACTGTAAACCATCACTGAGAA
>JAHXMU010023857.1:0-26045 GCA_019455685.1 Philornis downsi | reverse complement strand
GAGAAGCATTCACCAGACTCATTCACGCATATGCGACACCTGATTATTCATTGCGGCCTGAAGGGTTGAAATCGGGGTCGCCGTAATTAATGTTGTACTGGGCTGCTTCAATTCAGTCATATTCCTTGATTTCGTTTGTATACCTCTTGCTTGACATAACCTCATAAAAAAAAGTCTGGTGTAGTCAGCTCAAGTGGCCTTGGGAGCCAGTGAAAAGTGGAGTTTCTGGATATTATTTTTTTGAGAATTTTGGTTGGAGCTCCCCGTTACCGGTCCGGCTATGTGTGCAGTTGCTCCATCTTGCTGGAACTAAATGCTGTTGAAACGGATAAGTCTTCGGGGCAGTTCTGTGCAAAAAAACTCCGTTAACATCTTTATGATTGTGGCACGATTCATGCGTCACCCTGTATATTGCGCAAAAGCTAATAATTGTTCCGTCCTGATTGGATCTTACTGTCGTGATTTTATCCCTGGTGAATCTACAACTGACGGCAGTGTGATTATCTGAATACTACCAAAATTCCTACGGTAAACTCGACAAAAATACATCATCATGTCCCTCATTTTCATCCACTTCCGCGTTCAAGAGACCGGTACTATAAAAATTCCCTATCCATGCAACAGTTGCTAGTGATTACAATGCCCCTTTTGATGTCTCTATAAAAATTTTTTTATTTTTAATTTAATTTTGAGCAATCTGGCTCCATAGTATGTGCTAAATCGGTAAATTTTCAATTTGAAATTTTGCCAAAATTGATGGCTCCCAATAGGTATACCAACATATTCCAATAGAACATAAAACCTACATTGTTTTTGGATTGCACATTGCATGAAGAATCATCGATTTCATTGAAACCAATACTATAATTATTCAAATTTACGAGTTCAATTAAATCGCCCACAATTTAATGTGAATTTTAAACAACCAGCGAGAGGGTCTTTCGAGACTGATTTAAATCTCTGTAAATCGCAACAGTTTGTCTCGCACTTACCATGCCACAAATCCACAGAAGCCACTTAACGTTGATGACTGTATCATGTATCAATTCATCGATAAAATTGTAAATTAATCATGCGAATCGTGTTTGCTAAAGACAACCAATAAATTACGCACGCAAATTGAAACTTCTGAACGCATTTACATGCATGGATGCAAACATGGATGAAAATACGTCAACAATCACATCATCATTAAGCATTTTCACACCGTGTCACCCTCTTTAGACACTGCCCTCTATTCTAGAGGGTAAAGGTAAATGACTCAATATTTGATTCATTATCGCAGTGAAGATAAATAAATAAAGAGGAGGCGTCAATTGGCAACTGTGTGGAAAAAAACCGGAACAAAAGTAAAAATCATAATAATTGAAAGTAATGTAAAGAAAAAGTTTGTGTCAGAAATACCTGCAATGTTGGAGGCGGGCAGGGCAAGAAGAGATTGAGATAGCGAACAGTTTTTTTCCTTTTGTGAAGTATTATCAATACTAAAAATGATAAAAGAGTGGCAAAAATCAATAATATGTTCAGATGTATTCAAAACCTCTAATCATATTTGGTTTACCGTAAACATTTTTGCGGATCTTTTTCATTTCCTAGAAAAAAGGATTAATAGAAAATACGAGTACGGTGTCAAAAACTAGCCGGCCTAACAAAGAAGACACAAAAAAAGTGGAAAAAAAACATTTTCCTTATTTTCCAACATAATCTCCTTTCAGTTCGAAACATTTTTTCCAGCAGCTTCCAGCTTCCATACCCTGTTTATAGTAAAAACTGTCCAACTCCTTAAAATAGCCATCAACCGTAGACTCCACCTCTTTATTATTGGCAAATCTTTTGCCACCGAGTCATTTTTTCAACCTAGGAAAAAGTAGTTTGGAAAGAGTCCGAGGGAGCTAAATCTGACGTAATGAATCAATTCGAATTTTAAGTCATTAATTTCGGCCAGATGTGTGAACTGGAGCATTGTTTTGATGAAACAAAACTGTCTCTTTCGCCAAACTCATATAGTCTTTGGTTCATATCTAAAGTAGAATCAAATAATGGAAATTCACAACGATGTCGTGACTCTTCAGTTACCTATAAATTGTACGATTTTCCAAAATTCAATCTTTCCTCTGTAATTTCTAAATAGTATGGGTCAATAACGTAAGTTTTTGTTTATGATATATGATAAAATTTGAGAAAAAAATTCAAGAAAATTTTTTGGTATCGTGAAACGTATTTCCACATCAACGTCAGCTTTATGAATTCCTTCAAACGTACAAAGTTGCTCTATTTATACTAAAATGACTTATTCTAGAATATGCTACGATATTTCAGAGAGAACACATATATATATATATAATGAGTGCAACAAAGACAAATATATTTACAGAATAGTGTTGTATATCATAGACTATAATGTTCTAGAATGTTCTTATTTACATAGCAAATGAAAAGGAGATAACAATAGACTATATATTGGGAATGAGAGGAACAAACATAACTTACTGTCATAGGCATAATTCTAGAAAAGTCCTATATACAGATAAAGAGGGAAAGAAATTACATTCATATATCATACTTGAATGTTCTGGGAGTGATTTTGATGATCTTTCTAGTATACCTATATGCACTTAGAGAAATTACACTCATATACTACAATTTGAATTTTAATTCATTCATTTCGGCCATTGCAATAGTGGATGTGTGAACTGGAGCATTGTCTTGATGAAACAACAGTTTCTCTTTCGCCAAATGCGGCCTTTTTCCATAATTACATCAGTTAAACACTGCACTAAATTAGCATAATACTCGCCATTGATGGTTTTCATTGTCTGAAGATAACTAATATAAATAATCCCATGCGCATCGAAAAACCAAAAAAACACACGTCAAGAACTTGCCTGCAGGTAGAACCGTCTTCACCTTCTTTGGACACGATTCTCCCATTCCATTGCACTGCATTGACTGTTCCTTTGGTTCAGATGTAAAGTAGTGGACTCATATCTCATCAAAGGTTATAAATCGATGCAAAAATTTGGCTTTACTGCGGTGAAATATCGCCAAACAATCTGCTAAAACATTTTACGACGACTGTTAAATACCTGAAATGCTATTTATGTAGTAAAAAGTTTGTTATTTACAAATATGGATTGTTTAAGTTTTAAATTTTGTTCGCCGAAGATTTTAGAACCCTCGAATGCCCGGGTCAGCTCTCGATCCTTCGTGTGCAACAACGTTTATATAAAGATGAAGACACTTTTTCCAATTTTTGACTAGAGGAAAAAAGAGAAGATTTCCCAAATTTACACATTTAATACAGCATAACTTTATATTAGAAAAAATATCCTCGACTACTTGAGTTGACCCAAATGTGAACAACAAGTTTTGGAAGAGAATCAATTGCCTGGTATATTCGAGCTAAGTGCTAAAGACATGATCTATAAGCACAAATTCCGTTGAACTTTGCGACTGAATGGGCGAGAGTCACTCAGTTGATAATGTTAATAGTCAAAAAATTTGATGTGAAGAAGAAATGTGTAGGAAAAAAACAGCAAATTACTGCAAGAAGTTTTTAATTAACTGCGATGCCAAAAATTCAAGCATGTATTTAACGATCGAATAGTATCGCTTATCCTCTGACTTGAGGTCGAGGATCGTATAACTCAGTCAAGGCAATCCTTAAAACTTGGAACAAAACAAAAAAAAACAAATTTGATTTGTTTCTTATGAGTGGAATATGGGAGAGCTACTCCATTTCAGTGACATCTGTTTTTAGACTTATAACAAGAAACCTACTACTATCTACACTACTTTTACTAGACTTTCTGATTACTTAAAGCAATCGTTGGGCTAATATGGTGACTGCAGCTCAGAGAAAGAAGGGTGACTGAACCTCGTGTTTAGGAACCACGATCATAAACAGGATAATTGTCTGTATTAGTCATAAATCATCAAACTGCTCGTTTCTACGATTCAAAATTTTACCATCGATCAAAACAATATAAATAGATTTAGCAAATTCAGCATGTATTCCATTGTTCAATTACCCAATTGTTCAACTATTCAATTATTCGATAACGTCCTTGTTGTCATTTCATTACAATTGCAAATAAAGGATACAGCATACGTGATGAGTTTACGAGGCAAACTCACTTCAAAGAAGCAATTGTATATTATTATATCCACGTACATTGCGTATGTTTATGCTTATAAAATGTTAATGTCGACACAACACATACTTTCAATTCAGCAAATCTTCAAAATGTCACTTCATTCGCGTCCTTGCAACAATAACAATAAATGAATACTTTGGTCCTTATTTTTTTGCCGCTACAGTTCCCCATTCATCCTCGCCGATGAGCTGATGGTTCAAAATCCTCTACGTTACAGTCACTTTTCGCAGGCATAATATGTGTAAAAAGGGGACTAATATTTACATAAATTTATACAAATTACATACACAAATCCTTTGCACACACCCACATACGAAAAGCTTAATATAAAGCGCAAAAGCGTATGTGTGAAAGTAATGATAGGAAAAGATGTTCACCCATCATTTAACCGTAGCTATTAAGGAAGTCAGACATGCACTGTAGCATTTAAACGCAATATTCATTTACCCCAAGTTTAAGGTTCTGCCACACAATGAAAGATTTGAGAAAAAACGATGAATAAATATGACACTCACAAAACGACTTGTACAATTTTGGCAAGATTTCACACAGACAACTTTGATATGGATGCCAGTTACTCAGGCTTAACAGGGGCTGCGCAATGGAGATTTAAACTTTTTTTTATCATTTTGCCACATGTTCTCCTTTTCTTCAAAAAAGGACTAACAAAAATATGTTTATTTGCACAGAATGCCCCATATAATCTGGAATGATATAGGCGCTTTAGGAATCATTTGTTTTATTTTTTTACTCGACCATTTTTAGTTATTTTTTCGCAAAAAAAAAAACTGATTAAATTGGCAGGAAATTAACTTCAATTCTTTCACACAGATGGCGTTTGTGATGGTTTTGAAATGCTTTAGCTCAGCTGATTTATGACATGTTGTACCTTTACACAACTGACATTTCAAGCTTCAGTTTGTGATATGTCACAACCTTTTCAATAGTCAATTTACTCTTAAACCTCATTGTGAATATTCTTCTTCTTATTCTTCTTCTTATGTGGCCACTAGAATAAATATACTTATCTATTACACACCACACGTAGAAAATAATTCCAAGCGCTTCAGTCTTCTGCGCTTCTTCTCCAATTAGTCACACCATGTTTCGATAGTACTTCAAAAGCCTGGTCCTTCAAAAGGAGTTTTGGTTGGCCTTTTCTAAGCGAAAATGACACTGGAGGAATCTCAAAAGGATGCATTGCTGCAATCAATCTCGAGGCAGTCATTTAAAGGATATTGTAAATCATAGCTTTATGCGTGTTTTATTTGACTTTACTTGAAAATGGAAAAGTGAAATAAGTTAAATTTCATATCATAAATGTCATTTGTGTTTCAACCATGCTTGATTTTGTACGAAGCAAAAAAAGATTTTAGCGATTTTTACAATGTGCGATTTTGTTGAGCAAAAAAGTTGCATTACATTTCTTTACGAAATGAAATTTCTGCCACGGAAGTGTTTACAATGTAGCAATAAGCCTTCGGTTTACAAGCGTTGTCGGAAAGTTATTTTTACAAGTGACATAAATAATTCATAGAAGACCGAGAACGAGTTGCAGATGGAGAGCGGTCCATATGACAATCAGCCTTTGCTGATGAAAGTCACATCCAACAAATCTGAAAGTTGAAACTCAAAGCCGTCGACTAACAATTAGTGATATTGTCGACCTGTCAACTCCATTTTAAAAGATATTTTGGGCCTCAGGGCCATTCTTCAAATCTCGATTGGTACCAAATCACTCGAAACATCACCCCCTTTAAAGCCTACATAGAGACAACTTTGTGCCACCAGCACACTATAAAGTGAATTATTAAGGGAGATAAGAAATGAATCTGCGCTTATGATCTAGGAACAACCGAAAAATCGAATGAACATCGCCAAAAATGAGGCAAGTGAGGAAAGATCGCACTAAAGATTATGATCACTGTTTTCTTAGATTCTTACGGTATTTTGCATTATACGTTTCTTCCGCCGGACCAAGTTGTCGACAACGACCATTATTTGGGTATGAAGCTTTTGCGTGAGATTATCCGCAAAAAGATGCCGAATTTATGGGCAGACAACACTTGACTTTTGCCACACAGCTGTAACTCATCGTTAGTTTTTTAGGCAAAATTTCTACTAATGCCACTCCACAATCACCATATTCGTCTGATTTAGCACTGTGTGACTTCTAGCTATTTCCTAAATTCAAAAAACCGCTTCGAGACATCGTCGATTGAAGAGAATCCGCGCGTATCATAGCGCAATAAGTGCCAAACTATATGTTAACGGTTTTATCCATATAGCATGTATAGTTTGTTTGTGAGAGACATAAATAAGACAAATATTTTGCGTGTTCGGAGATTTCCCGCTATCGAAAAAAATGGATCAAAGAAGTTCCATCAAATTTTATGTAAAAAATGGAATTAAGTGCTCAAAAACACTTGAAATGTTGACAGTGACATACGGTGAGAGTACTCTGAGTCAAAAAAATGTTCACAAGTAGTATAAGCTTTTCACAGAAGGTCGAGAAGATGTGAATGGCGACGCTCCCTCTGGACGCCCCAGCCCATCAACAACCGATGAAAATGTTGAGAAAGTGACGAAAATTGTTATGTTGAATCGTCGAATCACAATTAGAGAAGTTGCTGAGGATGACGACATATCGTTTGGCTTACGTCATTCAACCTTTTCGAAAATTTTGCCCACAAAACGTGTAGCAGCGAAGTTCGTTCCAAAATTGCTGAACTTTGACCAAAAACAATGTCGCATGAGCATCGCTCAGGAATTGTTGAATGGCATCAACGATGATCCAGATTTGCTTAAAAGGGTCATAACTGGTGACGAATTATGAGTATATGGTTATGACATTTAAACCAACGCCCAATCATCCCATTGGAAAAGTCCAGGAGAGTCAGAGACTAAAAAAAGCGCGAAAAGTTCGATCAAATGTCAAGGCTTTGCTCAGTGTTTTCTGCAATTACCATGGCGTAGCGCATCAGAAGTTCTTACTTAGTACAGTGCATCAGGAGTATTAACTCGAAGTTATGCGCCGTTTGCATGAAGCAATACGAAAAAATCGCCCGGAATTGTGGAAAAAATAATGGCTTTTGCATCATGATAATGCATTTGCTCACTCACCTTTGCTTGTGAGAGATTATTTGGCCTAAAACAACACCGTTATCATGTCTTAGCTATCGTATTCACCATATTTGGCCCCCTGCGACTTTTTCCTGTTCCCAAGATTGAATAGATCCATGAATGGACGAGGCTTTTCGACGATTGACAGCTCAAGGACATATCAAGAAGTGCATATCAGAACGGCTTCCAGGATTGGAAAAAAAAAACGCTGGCACAAGTGTATTATATCTGAGGGGGACTACTTTGAGGGACATAGAATAGAAATTGATGAATAAATAAATATTTTTTGAGAAAAATAAAAATTCACAATATTTTCTGAACACACCTCGTAATTGCCAAACTGGAAGATGACTATATTTGGCATGCTTCAAGGATTAGGGAAAACATTAGCATAAATGTATTGTATACGGACTACGTATTATTTGAACACGGTTAAATAGATTCCGACAAATACATAAAGATTTTTTGAAGAAATAAAAAATCCTCTTACTTTTGGGACCCAATAGAAAGCATGTCTTTTGGCACTTCAAATAGCAATTTGCTCTTATTTGACCTTCACAATAGAAGTCAATACAAAATATTGGTTACACGACAACAAAATTTTTCGAGCTACTCCATTTTTAATCCCCACAGAGCAAGGCCTTTTAGTCACGGAGGGTGCTACTTCAAAATGTAGTCTGATCAACACTTCAACTATGTCTGCGCGAAATTTCATCAAAAATGTACAAGCCGTACTGGAATGGCATATTCATTTCCCTCTTTTTTCAAGTCCCCCATTGTGCACTGTTCATTGCTGAGAGATTTTGCTGTTGTGAATTTCAATTGATTGTACTTGTATTACAGGAGCAGGAGCACTGTCGAAAATATTTATCTATTCTTTAAACAATATATTTGTTTGATGCACACCGAACGAATTAAGCAGGAAAGGAAGTAGTTAGGATCAGTTACGAAGCCTTAGGGGCGTTGATTAGAACACGGTGCTATCGCGCATATGAATGAAGGTTCAAACCCCGATACAATCATCAATTATTCCTTCGGCGACAAGTCTAGTAGAAGCTTTTCAAACCTAAACATAGCCTAAACATAGAACACGTGTAAGTCAGCTGAATATGATGGGATGCACGGAAATTTGCTATTTCTTTTGTCACCCAGTAGTAGTATAATAGAAACAAACACGCAGAAACATTTCTTATGAAATCTTGACGAAAAGTAATAAATTAATGAGATTAATGAGAGACTTTTAATGTGCATCCATTATGTACCAAGTAGAGATACTGGCAATGCTGTTATCTATACCGAGGCAATTTTGTCATTGAAGCACGTTTTGCGATTTTCGCATTGGAAAAAAAAGAAAAAACATCCAAAAAATTTGTCTCAAATTGTATATTACAAATGAAACTTCATATGTCGAATCACTGAAAATGTTACAGACGATTTACGGTGACTTGACTTCGTCAAACAGACGCATGAATGTACAGTGCATTCAAAAAAGGTGGAGATGTGGTGGAAAATTTGCCTTCAATTAAATTTAGCACTTTTAATCTGAAGAAAATGGAAACTAGAAATCGTCATTTAAGTTGAAAAGATATGACCGCTGTACCTTTTGTGCTTCACGAATCAATTCGTACCATTTGCATGATTGTTTGGGTATGAAATCCGTTGCCACTCGACTAATCCGAAATGCCTGAATTTTTTGCTAAAACTCAATTCCGTAAAGGTTATTGCAGATATGACAAAACGGGTCAATTTCAACCCCACATTTATAAAATGAATGATGAGACATAGAATTTCGATTTTGGTATGCTAACAAGCTGCGAAAGGGCGTTGTCTAACTGATTCGAATCAAAACAAAAAACACGTCTAAAGACGATCAAAAGTAAAGATAAGGTTTAGCAGTTTTCTTTGATTATCGTTGTAAGCGGCTTTCAGAATTCTTTCTGACTCAGACAGTAACTAAAGAAAATTATGTGGGATTATGGGACGTTTGAGAGAGGAAATTCGTCGAAAAGGCCAGATTTGTGAAAGAAAAAAAACCATATGGAAAGAAAACTCACAAGGACATAATGGGGAATATGGTATATTCCCTTATCGGAGCTCAAACTAACACTTCGTGGAACCTATTTTCAGTACATAGAAAACATAAAAGACAAATCCACGATGGGAACTGAAATCTTTTCCGTAAAATGCGATTAAAAAATGTTCTCACAAGTGGATTACTTGTTGGCACAAAGGCATTGTTCCAAAATAGGCCCGCTTTAAAGGCTGTACAATAATTTAATAAGTAATTTTGAGTCTTGTCATTCAAAAAAAAAAAAATTAAAATAAATTTTGGAATGCGATATGATGTGTGTAAAAAAAAAAAATTTGATCCAAAATGCGACGTAATTTTGAGCCTTGTCATTCAAAAAAAAAAAAAATTAAAATAAATTTTGGAATGCAATATGATGTGTGTAAAAAAAAATTTGATCCAAAATGCGACGAAGCCCACACCACCAATTTCTAGAAAAAAGCTGTCTCATCGTAATTACTAATTACCATCAAAGTTTCCATAACGTTCATTTCAATCCAACATATGTTTCTCCTCGAGTGTATCACCATATCATCCTACACCAATTCACAATTATTACCATACAGCGAATGCCTATCTCTGTTGTTTTTTTTTTCGTCGATTCCAAATTGAATAATTCCTTTAAAAAAGAATACACAGAGAATATTCAAAGACCATAAACATGCCATGAATTCCCATATAAATTATTAAATTTTTGACATTTTATGTGTGCAAAAAAGCTTTGTAAACACAAAAGCAGAAATTTATAAACACTTTTCATTCCCTTCTCTTAACAAAAAATGTTGCTCTTTGCTGATGTTAAGGGTTCTACTTCCTGAACGTTCATTGTCAGTGGTATTTAGGCATTAAGATGTATTTTATCATGTTATTAACTTGTATTTAAGGTATTTTTTTGCAGTATGTTTTCTCATATTTTATTCTTAAGCTTCACCTGAATTTTGTAAACTAAAGTGGAAGGCGTGGGGGAAGGAGGCGTTTAGACAATGAATATTACATTAATATATTTTAAATGTTATTAATGGGAGGTAAAGTAAAGCGATGAGTGACCTGTCTTCATACGTAGAACGTTTTTAAAAGTCACTGAGTCGACATGAAAGTACGATATAAAGGGTTTCCATTTTTCGGTTTCAAAAGTAAAGTTAAATAAAACATTCATAAAATTACACACACACACAATATCACTTAAATGGTCGCCTTTGGACTGGTTGCAGCAGTGAATCCTTTTAAGATAATTTTCGACAACTTTTTCGCAAATTTCGAGCGGTATCTCGGCAATAACTTGACAAATGTTGGTTTTCAAATGATAAAACGTTTGGGGATTATCTGCGTAAACACGGTCTTTGACGTAGCTTTACAAAAAAAGTATAATGGCGTCAAATCCTCATGCACTAAAGCCTAAATCGGTCGTGTTGTGTGGCACATTCCACCATCTTGTTGAAAACACATGACGTCCAATTCCTAATCTTCAGTTGCAGGCCAAAAAAGTTGGTTATCATACAGTCACAGCGTCATTCGATGCGTCATTCATTTTCCACAAAAGCACGGTTCAATGACACCTCCAAACCATAATGTGTCACAGTCACTTATTCCGGATGCATTGACTTTTCCACAATCACTTCTGAATTCTGTGTGCTCCATATTTGACAATTTTGCTTGTTGGCCTAACCACCGAGTGAGAAATGAGCTTCATCGCTGAAGAAAATTTTGTTTGAAAAATCAGCATTGAAAGCCCATTGCTGTAGCATGAATTGAACTCTATATGGATGGAGGTGCAAATCCAAATGCAAAATACGCTAAAATGAGCCGTAAGATAGGGCCAATTGCTGACAATGCCATGGAATTGACAAATGCGGATTATCTGCCACACTATCACTAACAGAAGCCATATTCGGCAGTGCATAAATTGCGATGATGTACAGGCCTGACCGCATCTGTAACGCTTGCAGACCCTTCACATTTCTTTATAATCTTCTCAATTCCTTGCACAGTAGAACCATAATCACACGGTAATGCACCAGAAGTGCCCACGTTTGAATCACCATTTTTTGTACTAAGTTTTAACCATTTTTGCGCGTTCTTCGGTTATTAGGCAATCTATATTCGTAAATGGCAAACCTTTCACTAAATAAATAATACTTCAGATGATACATATTTAACAGCTGACAGCCTTGCCAGACCGACGGTTTTAAAACCACTAACTATACGATACTTCAAAAACAACTATTTTACAAAATTATTTGTTTAATAAACGAAAATAAAAATATAAATTTAATGGCTTAGACTACTTTCGCAGTTTTTTAAGTTGAAAAAATTTGCAAAAATTATGATAGATCATAATTTAACAAGGGGTCGTTGGCACTGAAGAAAATGACTTCCACAAAAATTTTTTAGAGTTCAAGAAAATGAAATGACATAATGTAAAAAATTTAAGAAATCGAATTTAGACTTTCCCTCTTAACATTCACTAAGAAATAATCAGAACCATATTCCATTATTTCTCATACACTTCTTCATTTACTTCACCACTTCCGACTTTCCAATAAGTACCCACTGATAATGCGTTCATACACGCATGTGATGATACATAAAGTGAGAAGACGATTGGTTTAAATATGAGTGCTTAGGTGACGGATACGACCTTTTCCCAGTAAAGACATGAAAATTCTTTCCAAAATAGGAAAGGAAGATGCGGTATGCACGAAACTAAACAGACGAAAAAACGTCCGTAACCAAGGACAAAGAAATGTAGATGTTGCCAAGTTGCTTACTTGACGAATTTATCACAAACTTCTCCGACAGACTGTCCCAATTACAACAAAAACGCCCCTAATCCCGATGTTATTGACATTTAGTGACAACATATTGCGCATTCGATGCTGACGTCCGCAAAATCCGTGTTTGGATATGAAAACCTCCGCTCAGACTAACCCTGATATCGTGAAGAATTTGGCATTGAGGCAGTAGAAAAGAGTACTGCATACATGGCAATGCTGCAGCCAATTGTAACGCATGATATATAGGAAAGTTAAAATATGTGGAGAAGAACAGGGAGGCAAATAATCTCTTTAAATGGAAGAGACGGTTATGGAAAGACCTGCAGAGCGGGAATATAGAAAGGTACACAAATATAGGTGGAGTCTCAAAACTTTACCGAATGATTAAAAGTAAAAACTATAAAACGGCAATTTCCTCCTATAAGAGCAAGGATTGCAATTCGGTAACGAATACAATGCAATTCTGGAGAGAACACTTTTATAAGGGAGTGCAAGTAAGAAAATCGCTTCAATTACGATCGATGCGGCTGCTCGATATAGATTATCCATCACCATACCAAAATGAGGATGGGGTAGCAATATTATAGTTAGAAACAGCATAATTGCGGACGCAAATTGCCTGTAGGCAGGGCTATTTAAGACCTCCAGTAATGAGCATGCATCAGCACTTAAGCCCTGCGCGCAGAGCAGGCGAACCTAGTATATGTGCCAACCTTCGCGGTTTCAATATTTTATACATCCTTTATAAGATTCAGTGGAATACGATATATGAAAAACTGCACAATATTGTACCTAACATGATAGGCCCTAATAAATGCGGCTTTAGACCTGGTAAATCCATAGTTCACAAGATTTACACACTATTCTCTTCTGTAGAAGACCCAAGAAAAACAGATCGATACATATAATCTTACCATCGATTAAAAAGCTGCATTCGATAGTCTGATATGGATTCGACCATGACAGAGATTGGTACTCCTGCGAAGCTGATACGCCTTTCTATAATGGCACTCACTGACTTTAACAAAGATATGCAAACATCTTAGTGAACAATTTTTCTCCAAACGAAAGTTTAGACAGACCGACAGCATATTCTGTAACCTATTTAATATATTTTTGGATTATGAGGAAAGCTGCAATTAATATGACTGGTACCGTCTTTAATAAAATCCATATGCTACTTGCATATGCCGGTGATATAAACCTTATTGGTAGAATACCGCGATATGTTACTGCAGCCTTCTCAAGTACTGAGAAGGAGTCAGTGCTCTTAAGTATTAAGGAGTCAGCCAAAAATTGGTCTGGAAATAAACGAGGACAAGACAAATTTGATTCAACGAACAATGAGTCTACCTTTTTGAGGCGCTGCGTGATCGTTGACGACTACAACTTTGGTGTGGTAGATAAATTAATCTACACAATGAATAAATCTAAAAATATCAGTCTTCACTTCAAGAGAAGAAGAATATTGTTTTCAAACTATATGATAACTATGAGCTTAGCAAGCGATTTAATTAAGAACTCTCTCATTGAACGAAATTCAAGCAGTACCAGTCATTGGTATTATCTGTCTTGATGTATGGCGCAAAATCCTGGAATATAACACAAACAGATTAGTCTGTTCTGCGAATCTTCGAGATAAAAATGATCTAGAAAACAAGTCATGTTTAATGAAGAGCATCGGCGTCGTGTGAATCATAAGCTGTATTATTTGTATACCGACATAGAAGTGATCAAGTGCTTCAAAAGACAACGATTACGTTGAGAGGTTTAGTACGAAAAGTCTTCGACAACGAACTCTGTAATGGACGGCCCAGAAGAGTGCTGCAGAATCCTCCGTTGGAAGGACCAGGCTTTTTAAACACTGCTAAAACTAAGTAGAAGCTCAGAAGACCGGAGCACTTGGAATTATTTTCTACATGCAGCGTGTACTAGAAAATAATGTAAATTCTAAGTAAAAAAATAATGTTTTCCATCTACCTATCTCATTTCGAACAAGGGATTTGCATTAAAAATAGAACTTAAAATAGAAGTTTTTCTAACATACTGGAAAAAAATTATGAAATTAACAAATTTTTTTTTTACCAAAAGATACGGTTTAGGTAAAAATTGGCCAACATAAGCAAATGGTCAGCTTATGTGGTCAATCTACTTGGCACATTCGTCTCAATTTTTAATAACAGATTCAAATACCAGTTTTACCTGTATTTGATTACAGTCAGCCATACATAGAATTGTTGAGTTTTTCAGACATACTGAAATAAAGTTATGAAGTTAACAAATGTTTTTACCAAAGACAACATAAGCAAATGGTCAGCTTATGAGACCGATTTACTTCACACGTTCGTCTCAATTTTTAATGACAAATTCGGATACCAGTTTTGTCTGTATTTGATTACTGTCATGGCATACTTAGAATTGTTGACAATTTCATTGACATTGAAAGTTAATTTCAACAACCAAATGATCAGCTTATGAGGCCGATCAACTTGACACGTTCGTCTCAATTTTTAATAACAGATTCAAATACCAGTTTTATCTGTATTTGATTACAGTCAGCCATACTTAGAATTGTTGACAATTTCGTCGACATTGGAAGTTAATTCCAACAACTTCTAAAATTTTAATACAAAAGAAGGTTTTTCGTCAACTTTGTAACACCGGTGATTAAGAGCCAAATTTATAAAATTCAACACATCCGTAGTTTTTACCATCATACAAGACATTAAGAAAAACACACAGTCATATCGGTTTAAAATTTTAATTTACTTGCTTTTTACCTCCCAATTTAAAGGAGAGTAGGAGGTTTGACCATCAAGCTTCAATTAAAATCATCTACATCCATTAAATATTTAAACAATTTAAATTGCTTGCCATTCAATGCAACAGCATAAAAACCAGCAACAAAAAATGTTCTTCTTATTATACATAAAATAACAAAAACAAATATTCTTCTTCCATAAAATAACACCAAAACAAATGAAAAAAATTAAAATTAATTTACGATACTGGCAAATACAGCAAATTTGTTTATGGACAATAATTAATATTAAAATTGCTTGTTTATCGACAGTCTTGAGAGGCTGTTGAAAAATCGCATCGATAATTTATAGTGGTTTAAAATATTGTTATTATATTCCTTAATATTTTTGTTATTAAATTTATAATGAAAAAGAAATATTTAGTTTAGATGCTTCAAAACGCTTTTATTGCGTTTTGATGTCAGAATATTAGAAAACATTTATTAAGTGCTTTTATATAATAAAATATAATAACATTTAATGTTTTGATTTTCAAAATCACATTGAAAGCTAATCAATATAAGAGGAAGTTATTAAGCTTTAGTTTGAGATATTTATGTGCTATACAGTGGTGCAGAATCAGTGCAGTTACAATTTTGGAACTATAATAAGACAAATTATCATTAGTCTATCCATACATAGCAAAGGAAACAAAGGTCCACCGACAAATCAGAATATCAATTTGAAATGAAAAATTTTACTGCACAATTATTATGTCAATGTTTTTCAAGAGACACGAACTGCACGGCGTAATAAGTAAAAAAATTGATATTATAAGATAAGAAGATATGATAACATAAGAAGATAAGCTGAGATAAGAAGATAAGGTATTCTTATGAATCTCCTGTACAAAGCTTTGCCCACAGGTTATATCTTGAAGGCACTATTTATCGTCGAAATTGTTCTATTTGTGAGAATGAGAATGTTTTACAATGGATGAGTATGAGGAATTTGAAATCATATTGATTCCACAAGCTTATTAGCAGTTCTTTCAAAGATATTCGAACGACTGCTTTTAAAAGACCTACTTCCACCTCTTGAACCTCTTGAGCAGACCAACAATTTGGATTTCAGTACACGCATGGTAAGCCAGAAAAAAATCACAGGATAATTAAGCTTTTATGTCAGAGCTAAATATAATGATTGTTCCAGCATATGTAAAATTGAAGCAGGCTCACCACAAGGAAGCGTTCTTGGTCCGGTTCTTTATACGATTTTTACCTACGATGAGCCTACTATTGATGAAACTACCATCGCAACATACGAGTATGTAGACGATAATATTTTTATATATTCACATTATATCTCTGTAGAAAAGTCGAGAAGGGTCCAAAGGCAATTGGATACATTATGCAATTGGCTTGATAAGTATAAAATACGGATGAATGCACATAAATCCAATCACATGACATTTGATACAAAAACGAGGCAATTGCCCCACTTTGCATTTGTATGGCTCGGAAATTCAAATGAAAAATGATGGTAAAAAAACAATCGAGAAATCAATTTGGTCGTATTAAATATTCAAATATTGAAATACTGTAACGATTTCAACCGAAGCTACTGTGATCTACAATAAATGCACTATGGTTCGGCAACAACAACACTCTACACAAGGACTTCGATGAAGTTTTTATTAAATTCGGAATTAGAATTCATTGCAATAAATATATTGAAGGGCTCAATAACCACGTAAACTACTCGAAAAGTTTGTTATTACATAATTCAAATGAAACAATAAGATTAAACAGAATTACATAACTGACCTTCACATCTTTAGATTTTAAAAACTAATATTTTTGTTTAAAAGGATTCTCTTAATAATTATTAATTAAATTAATTAAAAAATGAGCAAGGCATGAAAACCTAATTTTCATGCCAGATTCGAATTTAGCGCACCCAGATTAGTTAAAAAGCATGCTTCGTTTCTGCAGTCAATTTTTTTTCCAAATTTGTAGACCAGTGTAATTAGTTAAAGACACAATATATTACATAATATATTACAATAATATATTTCAAATACGTTGGTATTTCTGTCGCTTTTTGTAGAAGGAAACAGTAATATTTCCTAATTTTAGATTATTATAAAATTTGTTTATAATTGTAAAATAAATTGCAGATAAAAAAAATAAAATAACAAAAAAATTAAAAAAAAATAAAAACCAAAAAAGAATAAAAGAGGTAAAAAATAAAAAACAAAAAAATTTAAAAAAAAAAATAAAAAAACTAAAAATAAAAAAAAAAATAAAAATAAAAAAAATAAAAATAAAAAAAAATAAAAATAAAAAAAATAAAAATAAAAAAAAATAAAAATAAAAACATGTAAAATAAAAAAAAAAATTAAAATAAAAAACAGAAAACCAAAAAAAAAAACAACAACAAACAAAATAAAACGAAAACCAAAAAACCAAAACTACAAAACAAACAATAAGAAAAATAAAATAAAAACAAAAAGAAACAAAAACCCCAAAAAAAAGTATAAAAAAAAAAAATCACAAAAAAATATATCGCGAAAAAAAAAACAAAAAAAAATTAAAGACTTTTGCACCAATTTCAAATACTTGTACTTAGAAGTCCACAATGTCAAGTACTGATGGCCCATCGCCAGAGGTAGTTCAGACTGCTAACAAGTTGGTGATGAACATTACAGGCTCAACGAATGCTTCACCCATGACCGCTATCTAAGCGTAAAATGTCCTTTGTTCCAAAAAAAAAAAAAATGTGATCCTGGCATATGTACCAACTGTCTCAAATTCTGTGTTGCAAATGGATTTTCTTTTGCCGATTGGCTGAAAATGTTACTGCAGGACTTCATCAAAAATACTTACTTAGGAGGTGCATTCAATAGCGGTCGAAATGCGATAGAAAATTTACCAATACAAAATTGTTTTGAATCTGAAACGCATTGCTGCTCAACTATTTTCGAATGACCTGAGTTTTCTTCAAAATCTCTATTGTGCCAAAGGCGCTGAAAATATACTAGAATGAGTCAATTTCTAATCCGCATCCACATAACGCCTTAGAACTGATAATGAGATACGAATTTACGAACCTGGCATGCAAACCATTCAATAAGGTTGAGGATGATGCCTTTCAAAATGTAAATGTAAAGTAAAATAATGTTCTTTGATTATGCATCCAAATAGATTTATGAGAAGGAAACTCCATCTTAAAAGAATCATCATTTCGAACAAATTTCTTGTCAAAAACCCAAAAATTTCATCGAACAACCAACTCTTCTCTTTCGACAACTCAAATTACAACTTCGAGACAGTTTCAGCCGGTAAAGC
Source organism: Philornis downsi (assembly GCA_019455685.1). Taxonomy (NCBI): domain Eukaryota; kingdom Metazoa; phylum Arthropoda; class Insecta; order Diptera; family Muscidae; genus Philornis; species Philornis downsi. Next base: position 7,832 of record JAHXMU010023857.1, on the reverse strand, counting down.
ACACAAAAAGTAATTCGCGGTGAGAACTGACATTTTTTGTGAAAACTTAATAAAAAAAATGCTTTGATAATTGAGTTATTCATTGGCATAAACATAGTATAGGATTTGCCATTTTTCGGTTTCAAGTTCAGTCAAATAAAATACACATCAAGTTATGATTTCAATGAAACTTTTATTTTATTATAATGCTCGAATCTTGACATTATGTACGAAATACAATGTCATTTGCATAACCGCATCTAGATTGGTTGCAGCAGTGGATCCTTTTTGAGATATTTTTCGAAATAAATACGCTCCAATGACACATTCAGACGATAATGCGTACTAAACAGTCACTTTTTTCGAATGCAATGGCGTTTCCACAATCACTTCTGAATTCTTTAAGCACCGAGTGATAAATGAGCTTCGCCATTAAAGAAACTTTTGTTCGATTGAAAACCAATGTTTGAACCACTTTCGTAGTAGGCTTTAAACTATTTTCACGCGTTCTTTGCTTGTTACACGATTCATATCCGTAATTGGCAAACCTTTCACAAAATAAATAACACTTCAAATGACAAATATTTAACAGCTGACAGCCTTACCAGACCAGTTTTGAAACCAATAAATGGATAACGCAATATTTAGATAGGCGCCTACTTTGAAAGCGACACAACAGATTTGGACGAATGATAAATATTTTGCGTCTTACTAACCAATTCCCCATACTTTTGACAGAATATAAATCGGATAATCAAAGTTTTATTAAAAATATTAATACAGCTAGCCAGGATTACAGCCAGCCATTATTCGAATTGACGAAATTGAACTCTATATAATTTTTATGTGAAAATAAAATGAACTTTGCCTTATCGCGTGTGGTTAATCGTAAACACAATAATGAAACGACATTTCACATATGCGCCCAATGAATCCGGCTGCGTCTCATAACAATAAATAGTATCATCGGCATTATACTAACATTAATTTAATTAAATCCTCACATCACCAGACAACATTTCTATACCTCACTTAATTTTATATTTCATTATTATTTCAACACAACTGGAGCCTGGAATCATTTGTCCTTCCAAACACGAGGAATTAATGTTCTGGCAAAAATATAATAAAACCAGCAATCATACCATAAGGTTGCCCAATAAAATCTGCACAAATGAATGTTTCGAGCATCAAAATATATGACCCTTTTTAGGTGAAACAAAAGCTATGAGAAGCAGTAAAATGTCAAAGCCATGATATGTCAAGCGGGAAAAAGAGGACAACAAGGATGCTTCATGTAAACGCCTAAACTACAAAGAAACGAAATGCAGCTGATAGAGGCGTTGGCGACCCAGCAGACATATAAGATATCTTAAGAAACGAATCTCAAAAAGATAGCACATTACCATAAAAGACACAGCAATTGACAATGGTAATTTGAATCACTTTAACATAAAGATATCCCAACCTAAGTGAACTTTTTCGCCCACCAAAGTTCAATGGAATCCTTTAAATAAACATAAGACAATAAACTTGTGTTTGCAAAGAAAGAGACGATTTAGCCTCCAAAAATATTTAGGAAGTGTAATCAAAATGTAGTAGCAGAAAAAAATGTAAATTAACCGCTTACAAACAGCAAAAAGATTCTTCAAATTTGTTGTTCGCACAAAAAGAAAAAAACAGAAAAAGAATAAATCGCAAATTTTTTCTAACCATTTTAAACGCTAATTGCAGTCGTCATGAAAATGGCAAAAAAGTTGTTTGGAAAATAACACGCTTTGAATACGCTTGAATGAGCGTGTTAAACACACAGAGAAAGAGAGAGAGAGAGGGGTTGAATAAACGGTGTTTCCTTTCAATTTGTATAAAATAAATCCTAAAATCTACATAGAAATCATTGCAGCAATGATGATAACAAAAACTAAATCGAAATAGTTGAAACTAAAACTAAACAAAAAAAAAAAACAGAAGCATTGCAGTGATTTTGAAAGAGTCTAAACAAATGACTTCCGGTTATCTCTTCGAAGAGAACAGCAGCATAATAGTGATTGTAAAATACACTAAGCGAATGACTTCCGGTCATCTCTTCAAAGAGGAGAATAGTTGTTCAACAGTAATTGTGAAATCCGCTAAGCAAATGACCTTCAGCCACTTTTTTATGTGAAAGGATATTCATTTTCTTTTATTCATAATTTTGAACTTCTAACACATTCCGTGAAAAAATGCAGGGAATTACAGGGTTGTCTAATTTCATTTTGTTGCTAAAGTGGCGCAACTATCCTCTATACCGATGCGGGTATTTAGTGTGTTTACAGTGCTCAATTTTATCAGTTCATCCCAAAAACGTTTCTCAAATTTGGTATTTCAAATACAATTTCAGGCGAACTATCACTGAAAATACTACGATTAGTTGGCTTTATCAAAAAACAGGTGTACGAGTACATGGAAATGTACCTTCAATACAGTGTATTCAAAAGCGGTCAACATGTACGTCCATGTACGTGCCTCGCTCTAGTCGAACTTCAACGATGTTTTCAATCGAAGTTAACATCGACAAAGTGAAAGAAATGGTAATTGAAAATTATCATTTAAGTTCGAAATAGACAGCCATTAAAGTTTCTGTCTCTCACGAATCAGTGCGAACCATTTTAAACGACATGGTGTAGTTCCAAAAGACCTTAATTTTCTTCAAAAATTCTATCGTGTAAAGGTTAATGACGACATACTAGAACTAGTCAATTCCGACCACATATTCATAAAACGCATTATAACTGTTGGTAAGACATGGGTTAAGGAGTTTGACATGCAAACCAGTCAATAAACTTCATAATAGCGTTTTCTAACTGATCCGAAATCGAAAAAAAAATCGCGTTGAAGTCAGTCATGTCGGTAATGTAGACAGTTTTCTTTCATTATCGCAATGTTGTGCATTCGGAATTCTTGCTTGAAGATCAAACGGTAAATAAAGAATATTATCTGGGTGTAATGCGGCATTTGAGAAAGTAGGTTTGTCGATAAAGTCCAGATTTCTGGAAAGAGAATTTATGTCACAACATTTTCAGTTGTCCGTTTATTTTTAAACTGCACTGTTAATGAAGACATTGAAATTCTATTTTGAAAATTTCACGCTCAAAAATAACTATTGGAGTGGTCGGCTGGCAAAAACTATGAAATAAATCCCGTTGTCGGTGTTGAACGTAGTTAATCCTTCCTTCCCAAGAATTGAAAAATGAATTGTGTAAAGTAAATTAAAGTATGAATTTGAAATTGAATTGAAAAATGAATTTCATAAATTAAACTAAATTAGGAATTCTAAAATTATGAATTAAATTGAATTTTTGAATTGAATTGCTTTTAATTAAATTGCACTGAATTGTAAATATTGTAATTTGTAAAAATTAACTATTTATTTGCATGTATAAGGGCCCCTTCAAACAACCATGTAATTATAAAAATCCCTAAATCAGCGGGATACTTGATCTCTTTTACCGCCAGCCGCCAACCAGCCGCCCTCAACATACGAATAAAACCCGAAATAATGTAAGTTAACCGTTATCTTTTCCTCATCTCCATTACGAAACCCCCTCGTAAGTATACACATCCCGCTAAGAACCTTAGTTCTACCACAAAACCTCCAATCTCGCTCCTGGAACCTAAGTTCCAAAGTAAATTTTCAGACCAAATCTGACAGATTTACACACTAGCATTGCATACCGCAACTGCATTTTACAGTCGGGTCGTACCGATTTTTTTTTCTATTCGAAGAGAAGAGATAGAAGAGAGAGAGAGAAGCTAAAAGTGTCACCCATTACCAATGTAAACCACTTGAAACGGCTGAGGCTTCTCAAAATATTCTACATTTGGGTTCCGCAAGAGTTAAAAAAAATTTACTTATCAAAGCAGATAAGGACTGGCTATACATTGATCAAAAACAACCAAAATGATTCCTTTTAGAAGCGCATTATCATTAGGCATGACAAATTATTATTTTACAACAATGTCAATCAATGTCTAATCAAGAAGAACGAGCTCAAACTTCATCAAACGTTGAATTATTTTATGAAAAGGCTATGTTGTCAACTTAGCAGAGTTTTAAGATAGCGATTTGCTTTGAACTTTTTCCAAGGAACTAAACCATAAATTCTAAGGTCTAATATTAACAATTAATAAAGTTTAATGAAGCAATAAAAACATGCCTGAATTGATAAATCAAAAAAGTGTGATTTTCCAACAAGACCACTCTGGGCCTCGTATAGTTTTGCAGTTTTCCTACAAATATTACAGCTTAGATGGGAGGTGATGCCACATTGCTCTTGAAGTTCTAATTTGGCACCTTCGGATTCTTTTATTCCGGAGTTTGCAAAATTTGTTGAATGGAAAATCCTTCAATAAAGATTGGAACCCAAACACCGAGTAGTTCCAGTATATTGCTGGCAGAGATCAGTTAAGGATTTTGCTGGAAAGGATCAGTCCAATCTGGAGTCAAAAAGTTGCCTGTACGATGGCAAAAGGCCATAGAACGGAAAGCACTTTTATTGTGGATTAAAATTAATCATTTGAATAAGAAATGAATTTGACGTGAGCCAAAAAACCAAAAAGCCAATGTTAAAATATTAAAATATTACTAAATATTAAAATACAGGGTGACGCACCAATTGTGCTACAATAAGAAATTCAAATAAATAATAAAGTTTTGAAGATGATGGACAGTAAATGACCTCCATGCACATTCACACATATTCAAAATCTGATCAGAAAATTATTCATTGCGAAAACGCCTTAATTATTGTTTTAATGGACTGCTTCAATTCAGTCAAATTCCTTGGTTTCGTTTTGTACACCTCGTACTTGACATAACCCTATAAAAAAAATCTGGCGCAGTCAGGTCAGGTGACTCTGGAGGCCAACGGAAAGTGGAGTTTCCCGATGTTAATTTGTTTGGGAATTTTCGTTGAAGCTCCGCTGTAACCGGTCTGATTATGTGTGCAGTTACTCCATCTTGCTGGAGCCAAATGCTATTGAAACGAATACATCGCAGTTCGGGGTAAAAAAAACTCCTTCAACATCTTTAAATAACGATCCCCATTGACATTGATATTGTGTTTGTAGTACGATTCGTGCGCCAACCTGTATCAAAAGATATCCATTATTTTGCCAATAGATGGCTTTAGTAATCTCCACCTCGCACTGTATAACTGCGGTCATTAAATCGTTAAAACGCATAGAAAAAATACGATTACGTTCGTACTATTCAGATAGTTTTGTGGCTCCTTGACTCAGAATTGTTTAAGCGCACTTTAAAGATGGACGCCAGTAACGAAAGAATGCTCCATATTTCGATACAGACGACTCAGACGACTGAAAATATGTTAATTTTAGACGACTGAAAATGTGTTAATTTCAGGCGACTGAAATAGTGTTTATAATCCTTATACTGTAACAGCCAATCAGGCGCAATTTTAGTTAAGTCGATTCTGCTCCGTTAAGTTTGTTTGACAGTGAATCATATACCATAAGCTGCTCTCCTACGACAAAGCTTTTAAATCAGACCTGTACATCGCAATCGCTAAGAAGTCCCTAGCTATGGCCAATAGAATAGAAGAGAAACGATTGTGTTCTATCAGGACAACGTCAGAAGCCCGGGAAGCTTGGTTAAGAGGTTCTTATGCACCCATATTACCTATATAGTCAGGATATTACATCAAGTGATTATCATCGATTACTCTCTGGGGCGAACAATTTTGTTGGTGAAAAATACACCTTAAGGGAAACTTGTGAAAATCGATTATACCAGTTTTTTGTCAGTAGAAAAGAGGGTTTCGATAAGAGAAGCACATTGGAATTATCTTTAAAGTGTGAATAGTGAACGAAAGGGTGTGTATTGAACCTGAATCGGATCATTCTAGTTATGTTCAATAAAGTCTTCTATGTCATGCAAAAAGTATTGGATCTCTTTTTACTGCATCTCACAGATTAAAATTAAATTACTTGAATAACAAAATTTCATACAGGGTGTCCGTCGGGAAAGTATACTACTTTGTTTGTTTATAATTTTTGATTAAATGAAGAAGAATGGATCTTACATTGATAAATGTTTTATTTAATGTCGGCAATTATGTATGAAATACAGTATCAGATAAATGTCCGCCTATGTTAGCCTCACAATATCGAGCCTTTTTGAGCACACTTTTCATTACATTCTCACACATTTCACGCTCTCAACTGAATCTTAAAAGGAAACAAATGCAAATCCTTGTGCAAAATTGTGGCAAAAGTTGTTCTTTGAAGACCAAGCTCCTGAGCACTGCGTCGAATTGAGGTTGATGGATTGTTTTGAATACTTTCTTGAGCAGCAGTAATGTTTTTAGCCGATCTTGCAGTACATTGTGGTCCATGCTTGGCCCTATCAGCTACAGACCCTCTTTCTTCGAAATCATTTACTACACCATAAATAGTGCGGTCACGTTGCTTCTCCCAAAAATGTAACGTAACTTTCTCATCGTCACGGTAATCGATGATTGATTTTGATAAAATATTTTAACGATTAAAACACGTTGGTTTATCGAATATTTTTCCATAATAAATTTGCGACGTCTCTACTTCACACTACCAAATATGAACTGTCAAGACTAATGTTTACCAAAATGGCGTCAAAACAAAGTAGTATACCTTCCCGACGGACACCCTGTATTTTCTTTAGGCAAATTTTTTATATAAAAAATCAGATAAAAAATATTGTTACATTATATTATATAACAAATGAAAAACCTGTACTATAATTAAAAGATATTAAGTCTTGTTGTACAGATAATGTCAAATAGATAAATAAATAAATAAAGCCTAAATAAATTTTCTTTCCATTCCAATATATAGCTCATATTAGAAGATGGCAAGTGTTATGTTCGAAATGGTTAAGTTCGATCCCGAGAAAATCGTATTGAATGAAAATTGTACAGTATCGGTACCGTCTTTTCGCGAAGGTACTTTTGAGCAAAAAAATCCGAAACTGTTCTCTTTCCATGGTTCACATTAAAAACGGAAAAGCAAATGTTGTTACATTCAACTTAACGGTGTTCATTCCCAAACTCTTACCTGACAACATCGTATTAAACGCAAATTGTAGGGTATCGATAAAATCTTTTTGTCCAGTCACTAAAAATTTATTAAATTATTTTCCCAACCATTGGAAAAATCAACACACTGTGTGTTATGTCATGTCCTAAAGGTATTATTAAGGATAATTGTGTATATTAATAATGTATAATAATTTGTCCTAATTATACATTGCATACATAAACTATAAATCGTGATTACCCTAATCAAGTCACTTTGAATACTTCTCATATGTATTTGGAAGTAGAAAAAATACAAAAAACTTTCCTTAATGAGTTTTTAATACAAACAGGAAATTTCAAATAGATTTGAGATAATCATTGAATTATAATACAAACATAACACACATAAGAACGTTTTGCAAATATCTAAAGAAATAAACAAAGTGCTCGAACATAAACGTTCAAGGAAATATTGAAAAATCTTTAGTTTTTGTTAGCTAAACAAATCAAAAATTCAATTACTGATTAAACAAGTATGTATCTTACACAAGACAATATTTCACTCCTTCCTTCTCTCACAGCATTATTGTTTATAAATAAAATAAATAAAAGTCATTAATAATAATGAATGCACTACTAACTACATGGGTATTTATTAAAAATAATTATCGTTTTCCGCCTTCACTCGTCAAAGCCATGCAATTTTCCAATCGCCATTAATGTAGAAAATGTGGTATAAATATTGATTGGCTCACTCTTCTAGTATTTGCGTAATTGCTATAACGCAACAATTGCAGC
>JAHXMU010023852.1:0-11493 GCA_019455685.1 Philornis downsi | reverse complement strand
CGGTATTGAAATTTCGGTCGGGTGAACTAATTTACCTATACCTTCATACTACGTCCTTTTGTGTTGACGAAATATTGTGAGAGAAACGACCGAAATGACATCATATATTTTTCAAGGTGCAAAATCCAAAATTTTGCTTTCTGCAAATCTGGCCAGTTTCAACGAACTTAATCTCTCAAATGCCACATGACGCCGAAATAATATTCTTTATTTACCGTCCGACCTTCTAGCAAGAATTCTTAGTGCACAACACCGCGATAATTAAAGATAACAGCCAAATTTGGAAGTGTTTTTTCAGGTTTCGGTTCTGTTGGAAGGCCCCATTTTGAAATTTGTTGACTGATATGCATTTTATGAATGTGGATCGGAATTGATTCTTTCTAGCATGTCTTTTTCTGACCGAGTTTTTGAAGGCAATTCGAGTCTTTCGGGTCTAGTCTTGCGGAAAAGTGTTTTATACCCAAACAAAGGTGTAAAAAGAAAAGAACTAACTTGTGACACCTAGAAAAGCCAATGGTTAGCTGTTTCAAGCATAAACAGCGATTTTCAATCTCCATTTCCTTAACTTTATCGATGTCAGCTTCAGTTAAAGACGTTGATAGCGGCCCAAAGTAAGGCAAATTATCTATTACATCTCTAACGCTTTTGAGTGCACCTGTAAGCCAATTCACCATAAGCGTTCTGTAATGTTTTCAGTGTTCGACTCACGAAATTCCAATTGCTATACAAAATTTGAGACAAATTCTTTGCTCAATATTTTTATGCGTTGCAGAAATTGAAATTAACTAATAAAAGTCGAGCACTGCAGATAAACTGATGGGGGCTCGCGCTCATTGAGCGCCTATATAGACGATAATTGCAGCAATTTTACGACAAAAAAAGTTCTGACACTGCCTTTAAGTGGGCTTTTCAAATGATGCATTCCCGGTAAAGAATGTACATCGTATTTTAAATTGAGGCGCAGTAAGAGAAACAAAATTATAACTTTCTAAAGCCCTCTTCTTCCCATTGCTTTCTTCAGCATCGGCAAAATTGCCTGTGTGGTACCTCAAGGGGCGTGGCAGTATAGTCCATTTTCATTCGCAGAACTAAATTTACTAAATGCTTGATGCGTGCTAAATTATACTGAATTTGAAGAAGTTGAATGAAAGATAAAAGAAGATCACAAACTATATAAAAAAATTAAATATCATTACCAGATGGTTCCACGGTAACAGGTTAATTATTAAGGCTTCCAAAACAAAAGTTGTGCATATCAACCCGCAACATTTTTCACATAATAATCTTGAAATAAAATTCCGTGACACTGGATGTTTGACAAAAATTGAAGTTACTGCAGTCCACTTATTAGGGTTTACAAGAGGAAAATTAAATCTCGATAAATTGGCCTACTTATATGAGGGGTGGTATTCTAACGTATACTGCGGTCCATATTCATTCCCAGAAATTAAACTTGTCAAACGCATGATGTGTTCCATGTTGGATTTATTTCAATACAACTGCTTGAGATATATGAACTTAAGAATACATAGGTCACATCGATCATGTCTATGGGAGGCACCAAAAGAGATGTGATTACAGATACTATAAAGCAATACAATGAACAAAAATTTAGCTTGCTGCGAATTAGGAGTTAAAGAGAAAAATTGAATTTCGGACAATCGGTCAATTTGCATGGTAGGTCTCACAAGGGGCGTGGCAATGCAGTTCCGTTTTATTATCAGATACTAATTTTGAAAATACTAATTACGCACCAATTTCGACTTCATTTAGTGTAGCTATATGAAAAATACGAACCTAAGAACATATGGATTAAATCGATTATTTGTGTGGGAGGTATCTAAATTCACATGGTTAGCCTCTTAATTTCCTCAAATTTTACCATGGATTATAGAACAAACCAATGGATAAAAATCTTGGAATAGGCATGACAATGCGGACCACCTTCATGCATAGACTCTATCTTAGCAAACTCCAAAAATATACCAAATTTTACTGAATTTAACGTAACCAAATTGAAGACATGAACCTAAAAATATATGGTTTAAATCGAACATTTGTATGTGGGGAGTGGCATGGCTTCTAGCACAATTTTCTCAATTTTTACCAAAAATTATAGAAAAAAGCAATAGACAAAAATTACGATTGTTACAGTCAAAGTGTTAGATGTTACAAGGATACTATTAAATTTAACAGAAGCGGTCAATTTGTATTCTGAGGTTGCATAAGAGGCGGCCCATTTTCATTTTTAGACTTTATCTTAGCAAACTGTTAAAGTATACCAAATTTCATCGAATTTACTGTAATCTTATGGAAGATATGAAACTTAAAATATATGGTTTAAATCCAACATTTGTATGGGAATTACCAGCGATTATAAAAAAAATTGGAAAATTATTAAAAATGACGAAACCACACGAAATAACTATTATTCAAGGTAATTTTAATGTGAAATTTGAACAAAATGAAATTGATGATGTCAGCAGAAGATATAGGTTGGGTGATCAAAATGAGAGAGGTGGCAGACTCGTGCAGTTCTGTTAGGAAGCTTCTTCTTCTAAGGTGGCGACTAGAATAGACGTCCTTAACTATTATACGACTCCCGTATATTTTATACATCTTTAATAAAAGCCATATGTTACTCGCATATGCAGATAACACAGACAGCATTGACAGAATACTGCGAGATGTTACTGCAGCCTTCTGAAGTATCGAGGAGGAAGCAGCGAAAATGAGTTTGATATTAAACGAGGACAAAACAAATTTATTGGTTTCAACGACCAAAGAGTCTACTCACTTGGGAGTACAGGGTTGCCCATATTCGACGGACCCATGTTTTTTAAAAAAAAATCAAAGAAAAAAATAAAAATTTGGCGGTTGGCAATCTTATTCATTTAATTTGTTCCAAGTAGATTTGTTTACATCAATTTTTGAATATGATATCTCTCAAATGGCCGCCTCTGGCGTTGATGGCGTATTGTGCCCTTTTTGCAGCATTTTTCATCGTTTTCGCCAACATTTCGGCCGGAATAGCGGCTATTTCTTCACGAATGTTGTCCTTGAGCTCTTCTACGGTCCTTGGCTTGTTAACGTAAACCTTTGACTTCAAATGTCCCCACAAGAAGAAGTCAGCGGGCGTCAAATCGGGCGAACGCGGAGGCCAGTCCAAACCACCACTTTTCGACATCAAACGGCCCGGAAACAAATTCTTCAGAAAATCGATTGTTATGCGACTTGTGTGCGGTGGAGCGCCGTCTTGTTGAAACCAGAACTGCCTCATACGCTTTCGACGAATAATTATCATCACAAAATTGGTCATCATGTCGCGATAACGCTCCTGGTTGATGGTAACAGCATGGCCATTTTCGTTTTGGAAGAAAAACGGCCCAATGACCGTTTTCGCACTAACGCCGCACCAAACTGTGACTTTTTCGTCATGAAGAGGCAATTCTTGAATCTCCTGAGGATTTTCAGTGGCGTAAATACGGCAATTTTGCTTATTTACGGTCCCATTCAATGTGAAATGGGCTTCATCGGACATGATAATTTTATTCCAAAATTGCTCGTCATCATCGGCCATTTCGATGACTCGTTGGGCCCATTCCAATCGACGAGGCTTGTCCGTAGGTAACAATCTTTGCGTCAATTGAATTTTGTACGGGAACAAATGCAAATCAACGCGAATAATCCGTTGTAAAGTGGACCGAGCCATGCCCAACTGCTGAGAACGACGTTTTTGGGATGTTCTAGGGGACCTCTCAACACTGACTCGTACGGCAGCGATATTCTCGGCCGATCGCCTTGGTCGACTTTTATTTGGCCTCTTCGGATTAGAAAGAGCCTCACCAGTCGAAAATTTTTCGTATAAACGCTTAATGGTGTTCTTAGAAGGCGCACTTCTCACATTTTTTAATATTTTAAAAGCACGTTGAGTTTTCACAATTGACTTCTTCTGTTGAATGTAAATTTCAACTATTTCAGAGCGCTCGCGTGGCGTGTATTGTTCCATGGTAAAAATCTGCTTGGACTGACGCTTCAAACGCGGTATGTCATTAAGCGATCTGACATCTCTGTTAAAAGTTATGGCGTTGCCAGATGGGTCCGTCGAATATGGGCAACCCTGTATGGGTTAACTAAATGCTTGATGCAATAATGTAAATAAGTGACCTGGCGCTCGCTTTTGCCGAATAATTTGCTGATCTAAATTGATTTTTGCGTTCTTACCATACATGATCGTTTTATATGTTTACATATTGCTGAACCGTCAAAATGATTTAATCAGAAAAGACTCTTGTTCTTCCTAAGGGAACGGCCTTTTATGCAAACGTTAACTTTTGTAGTTTTTGTATTTTGTACGGCTTCAATCGTAGTTAATTTTTTTAGCACTCCATACTACGAGCGGACACATTGGCATTTTTCCCAATTTAACTGCGCTTTATGGTTTGAATTTAATTTCGATTGCTTTTTTTAACTGCGGTGTAAAACGATATGCTTCCGTAGGTTTATGTGTAACATGACAAACTGACACTTGTCAAGAAATGAGCGCGTCGCTATTAGCCGTCTGGTTGGTAACATTATAGGTCCCTATTTCTTCAATATGTTCGGTATCTCAAGGGGAGTGGCGATGCAGTACGAGTATATTCGCAAAACTACGTTTACCAAACGTCTAATGTTTGCCAAATTATACTGAATTTATAAACTTACAAATTTATGGCTAAATTAGATAACTTATGCAGAAGCCTCCAGAAAGGACATGGATACTTAGATGCTATTTTTTTAACTTTCAGGAGGCATTATTACTCAAAACATGCTCAAGAAAAACTAACATTTTGATAACTTAGTCAATTTGGATTACAGGGCAAAAAAACATTTCCATAAATTGGTCAATTTGCATAAGAGGTACTGGAAGAGGCATGACAATGCCATCCATTTATATTTTCATTGTTGAAACCAAGTTTATCAGGCGCGTGTTGTGTGCAAAACTTTACTAAATTCCATATGTCTGCTTGAAAATGTGAACTTAGAAGTATATGGGTTAAATCAGTTGTTTGGTTGGTTGGTCTTTTAGACTTTTGTCGAAATTTAAAAAAAAATCCAATGGATACAAATATAAAATCCGGCAGGTAACGCGGTTAGGAATTAGAGAGAAAAATTTAAATTTCGGAAAATCGATTAAATTGTATGAAACGTACCAGAAGGAGAGGGCTATATGGAGCTTATGTACAATCTTCGGCTACTATCTCACAAAATATCAGACTGTGCCAAGTTTTAAGAAGTTTGATAAAGATTTACTGCATTTATCGTTCCTATAAGTCAGTCAGGTAGACGGTCACCGTTCAATCGACTTAAAAAGTAGTGAAACGCATTTGGTCAAAATATACTTGGTACTTTATATGCTTCCTTTTGGGCATTATATAGGTAGTTTTAGAGGTATTGAATGATATGTAGGTACATTTACTCCTTCAGGTGAAGGTAAAAAGATGTTACCTGTTTATTTATTCATTTATTTATTTATTTATTTATTTTTTTTTTTTTTTTTGTTAAATGAAGAAATCCGTTAATTCCAAAACCAACTAATGACAATTTCAAAATAATATTGACAATTTTTGGAACCAGAAAAAATCACCCTGCTTGGCAACGACAGAGTACAATTCATAAAACCAACAACACTACGTCGCCAGAAATCCTTGCCATCCCTATACAACACGCACACATTCACAGCGATAACATTAACACGACTTTATAATTTGTGATTAAAACCAGACAGAGAGAACGAACGTGTGGGTGTTAATAGAAAGAAAACAATCTGTTGGATACTTTTCGTAAGCAGCGTCACCGCAACCGTCCTCTCCCTACTTGGCTTTGCGTACGTAAATCATTATTAATGGGTTTTGTGTGGATTGAATTGGTAAGTATAGGTATTGAACGCCGTGAGAGCAATGGTCGAAAGGGGGGAGATATTAGCAGCAACAGTAGGAGTTAAAAATTAAAAATTATGTTAATGTTATTCCGCCAACGAACCGAGAAGGATGCAGCAAACGCAGGAGATTAGCCGACATTTTAAATTGGCATAGCAACATAATCAAATTTCAATTACATTTTATTTCATTAATTTATTAAATAGTGAACATTTTTAATTGATTACATCATTATAGAAACGAAAGATGTAATCAAATAAGAAAACGTTAGAAGGATTTTTAATGAACCAAATTTGGCAGTTGGGCAATTAAACGCATTTAAAAAGGGGAAAATTATGATAACTACAGATAATGAAAAAAATGTAGTAACGACTGAAGATACGATAAAGCAAGAAGTACAGATTGAAGCAATGCTGTTTGACCATTTTGGAGGTTTTCTTCTTGCAGATTTTCAAAATAGTCAAATTACCGTTTGCCAAGTTAAAGACTGGGATGCCAAAAGTAGTTTACATGATTGCAGACTTAGTTGGAATAAGAAAGTTTCATGCTCAGAGGAGGAAAGATGGACGAAAAAGTAAGATCAAGTGAAGGCTGATTGCATACAGGGATGAAACACAATATGTCGGCATAGTTCCAAAGCCGACCCTCATCTATTAGTTTTTGGTTTAGATATTCTGCAAAAAGTTCTCAAAAGGAAGCTTTAAATATTAAGTCTAAAAAAAGTTCTTTTACTGATTGTGACTTGTATGTATTTTTCACCATTGAGTGGCATTTTTTAGTCAAAACTTAACTAAAACTAAAACTAACAAAGAAGACAGAAAAAAAGTTGGAACAATTTTCTTTATTTTACAACATAATCTGCTTTTATAAGGTGAATTTTTAAGATTTAAGTTTTTCAGGTTGGCAGCACTGGTTGGTAATGGCGTTCAAACTTCAACTGTCAACGTGAAAAGTGTATAAAGGGTGTCCCAACAGAAATTTTAAATAAAACACTGATATTAAAAAAAAAATCGTGAAACTTTATTATATCGTAAAGTAGACAGAATGAGGTTATGTATAGAATAACACATCGGGCAAATCACCGCCGCGGCTTTGCTGGCATACACGCGATCTTTTAATGAAATTTTCAATGACCGTTTTGCATAAATGCTGCGGTATTTCATACATTAGCCGAGTCATCGTCGGCTTATTCGCGTAAACTATCGACTTCAAAAAACCCCAAAGAAAAACGTCTAATGGTGTTAAATCTCGCGATCTAGGCGGCCAATTCTGGTCTCCAAAACGCGAAATAGCACGACCGGGAAAAATGACTGATGCAGCAATTGAATTGTTTCTCTGGCTGTATGACATGTGGCGCCGTCTTGTTGAAACCACATGCCGTAGACATTCATTTCTTCAATTCTAGGCACGAAAAACCATTGACTGTTTGCACTTGACATGCCTCATTTTTATAAAAAAAAGGTCCAATGATTCCTCCAGTCCAAAATCCGCACCACACAGTGACACGTTGAGGATGCATTTGCTCGTGAATCACTCTAGGATTTTCCTCACCCCAAATGCGGCAATTCTGCATATTGACAAAGCCATCGAGATGGAAATGGGCCTCGTCCCTGAAGATGTTGTCTCATGTTGTCTCTCCAATACCCAATTAACGAACTCCCTTCGCTGTCCATGGTCAGCTGGCTTCAGTTCCTGAGTCAATTGAACTTTGTATGCATGAAGATGCAAATCTTTCGTCAAAATTCGCTGCATAGTGGATTTGAAGACACCAATTTGCTGAGCTCGGTGTCGAATTGAGGTGGATGGAGTTTGGGCGACATCATCACGTACAGCTGCGACATTTTCGGTCGATCGACCTGGTCGAAGGCGCGTTGTTGTCTTTACATCACTAACAGACCCAGTTTGGCAAATTTATCCATTAAACTCTTTACAGTTGACTCTTTTGGAGCATTATTGTGACCCCAAATTGATCGCAATTTGCGAAATGTAGCCGCAAAACTTTCACCATTTTGGTGAAACAATTTCACAATGAGATTGCGTTGTTCATTCGTGTAGCGCTCCATTTTTACTAACCTCGTACCTTATACTAGCAAACAATAACAATTGTTCAAATGTCAAACAATGACGCTTCGAATAGCGCCAAATTTAAATCTTGCGTTCTTGTTAGGACACCCCTAATACTGTCTTTTAACATCTTTAGGCTGTCAGCTATCTTCTCCATTGTCACGAATAATTTGCTGCACATTCACTGCGTTCTGCATCGCCGGCTTCGAGGGAAAAAAGTCGCAATAAGGTTTTTCAAGTCATTTGTGGGTTTGAACGACATTTCTGCTCAACAGAAAACCAATATTTAATTAATATACAATTAAATTTACACAACGAAAGGAGAATTTCTTAAAGCACTATAACTTAAGATCCAAACAAGTGTCGATAGCCTTTATAAAAATCATATTGAATTTTTGTGGAAGCGACATCTATGTATCAACTCGAGAGCTAATTGATGGTTATATTACTATATTTCAAATGTTAATTTCAAGTGTTACAGAAACTGATTCTCATCAGCACAGCATAGTAATTGTTCATCTCCAAGCGCATACATTTCTTACATCTATTTTTTTGTAATTTATTTTTTTGTAATGTAATTGTAATAAATGTTCATCATATTTCAATTATATATACATTTTCACTGCAAACATAAATGTAAATGTAAATAAACGTACGACATACTCAACATATATCTCAATAATAGAAACCATATTTTGTTTTTAGATCGTTGTACTGTTCACTATCATATGCATCCATCATTTCCTTTATGGCAGTTTTACAAAAATATTGTAGTTATTTGCACAATACAATTTTCATTTCAATGATTTTTAACTTTTTAAACTATTTGCCAAAAATATAATTTATTATCGCAAATAATTGCAAATTCAAATGCAAACCTACATAACAGGTATACAAATAAAGAGAGACGTAAAATATATGGTTCATTCGTTTTTTTTTTTTTTTTGGTTTAATTGATATAAAAACAAATAAGATTTCTATTGCCGTCATATTGTACACATATAAATATATAGGGTGATTTTTTAATCGTGTTTTTTTTAATCGAATAAAACACCCAAATTTGCATCAAATATTAAAATTTTTTATTGGAATCGATAAATTAGTCTTTGCCATTTAATTTTTAAAGATCGTTTCATGTAAATGTTGTCCGCGACTCCGTCTCAAAATGTCCATTCGGAAGGTCCAATTTTTCGTCACTTTTTCGATCATTTCGACCTGTATTCCACGAATAACGTGTGTTATGTTATCCTGTAAGGCTTGTCCACATAGTCTAACGACTTGACATAACCCCACAAGAAATAATCAAGAGGCGTTGAATCGCAAGATCTTGGAAGCCAATTCACAGGGCCAAATCGAGAGATGAGCTGCTCACCAAATTCATCCCTCAACATATCCATTGTTTCACGATCAGTGTGGCATGTTGCATCGTTCTGATAAAACCACATGTCAACCAAGTTCAACTCAGTCAATTGGTGTAAAAAACCGCTTATCATGGCTCGTTTGCCGTTAACGTTAACGTTTCTTCCACGGTTGTCTTTGAAGAAAAATGGACCGATGATGCCACCAGCCCATAAACCATACCAGACTGTCATTTTTTCGGGATGCATCGGTAATTCATGTGTGGCATGACAGTTTTGCTTGTGTACGTTTCCGTTCAGCAAGAAATGAGCCTCATCGCTAAGCACAATTTTTCGATAAAACAGCGGATTTTCATTAAGCTTTTGTAAGGCCCATTCATCAAAAATCAAACTCTACGCATGCGAGTCGATGGCTTTATGTCCAACAAAGTAAATTTGGTGCGAAATTTGGAGATAACAGCACAAATTGTTGATTCAGCAGGTCGATAATGACGATCATAAAATGGTCGTATCAAACGATGCACATTTGTCACAGAGCACGAATTTTGATAATAAATTTCAACGATTTGCAATCGTTGCTCGTTTGTTAGTCTTTCCATGATGAAATGGCAGAGTATACTGTACACTTTTCACTTTGACAGATGACGTTTGGACGCCATTACCAACCAGTGCTGCCAACCTGAAAAATTTAAATCTTAAAAAATCACCCTATATAACACATTTCCGGCTATAGTATGTACGTACATACATACATGCACAATTTCCAAACAAATTTAAAAACTTGTACAATTGAACCAGATATAGTTTAAAACCAAAGTTAGTCGTTACATTTGGCGAAGATGTATGTAAAGAGACATCCATTATTTTTGCATGATTTTGAAGCCTTTATTCAGCATTGTTAGAATGATTCGATTTAGGTCAAATATGCACTAGTTTGTTCGATAATTTGTCGCCATTTTGGGGGTAATTCCATTATGCCTCTCGCGTAGAAACCCTCTTTCCTATTGGCGAAAAACTGGGATAGTCAATTTTCACAAATTTTCCTTGATGATGATCACTTGGCGTCAGGTCCCTACTATAATTTTGACGCTTATAAACTTCCCAACCAAGCTCCTGAAGCTCCCTTTTGTGGAATCACTATCGATGTATGTAGCCAAGCGTTGTCCTGATGTGAAACGATTCCTCTCCTATTGCTCAATGATAGCAACTTCCGGACGATTGCTTCTTTCAGACGATTCAATTGTGGATTGTACAGAGCCGAGGTATGAATTTAGATGTAGAAAAGCAGGGTGATTTCCGCACAAGAAAATCTTGCTAACTATCAATCTGTTGTGGCTGTCGTGATTCGACCACAACCGTTTTTGCTTAATGTTGCCGTGAGTGATTTACTCTTCGCCATCTGCTTTAAAAATGGAAAGATTTATTTGCGATTCAGCAACAATTCGCATATAGAAATTCGGTCTATGAATTGTATGCATTGTATTCTTATACAATGCTTTCAAACTAATTTTTGTGCAACGTTTAGCTCCTCGGTAATCGAAACAGCGGACTTGACGATTAATATTACTTTATCGAGAAATTTAACCTTTGGCCTTCCAGAGTGTGGTGCATTTTAGATAGTAAAATTACCGGAACGGACTCGACAAAATCAAAATTACACATGATTGACTATTTCAGTATCAAGGCCACAAATATTTTCAGCCGCTTGGGAAGCGTCTTCGGTTTTATTGAAGGTGAACGTCAACTATATTGTATTTTCTTTTTGCTGGTGTCCACAATACTGAGTCCTGCAATTATAGAGCTGTCTAAGTAGTTGCTTGAGTGCGAAATCTTATCTTTATAATGCCATCTAGCGTAACTCGATCGCAATTGTAAAACACGAGAAACAGTTTTCTAAAGCAATCTATTGGAATAATAATGGACTCCTTTTTATTATATATGATATATTACATTCAGTCAAAGAGTTCGAATTATGACGTTATATATGTTGACGCACTTCACACATAAATTTGGCATCAAAATTCAAATGGGTCAAAAGTCATATAATTGTATGAATTATATGTTAAGCATATACATAATTACATGAACTTTCATGAAATGGCTTCAGTTAAACATCATTGTAGAATGGCAAATCGGTATTGAAATTTCGGTCG
>JAHXMU010023850.1:0-12401 GCA_019455685.1 Philornis downsi | reverse complement strand
ACTTGCAGAAAGTTTAGCGATTATCTGTCTCAAATTTGAATGATGATTTTCAGTCAATTTCATTGCATTCATAAAGCGTATTTCAGCCGAGCCAAAACCGAGAAAATCACCACGAAGCCTATCAAAAATCGATTTTTGATTATCATTGTGTTGCGCTCAGAATCTATGCTAAAAGGCTAGACAGCAAATAAAGAATAATATCTGGGCATTATGCGGCATTTAAGAGAGGAAATTCGTCGAAAAATGTCAGGTTTGTAAAAAAAACTCTCATGAATTTTGTCCTACGATAACGCATCATCTCACAAAGCTGTCATCGTGAATGGATTTGTGGCCAAAAACATACAAAAAAAAAAAAAATGATCGATCAGCCACCTTATTAACCAGGCATGGCTCCAACTGTTTTTTTTTTTTTCTCTTTACCAAACCATAAATTACCACATCGAGGCACCCATTTGCAATCGGAGAGAATTTACGTCAAGCAGTGAAATTTTTTCCCTAAGCTGGGTCTGAAAAATGTGTTGATGATGGAAGGGATTGGCTCCTTTGAAGGCGATATAATTAATTAGAATAAATAAAAAATGTCTGATGTTTTATTGACCACTTAATGATACTTTTTGCTGAATGCGCATTAATTAGTGTAAGTTTAGCTGGTTGGTGTTGCATTTCTTTTACAACTTGAAGCAGTTTTCTGTTCCAAATCAGACAATATAACTAGTGCTGGAGACTGGTCAAAATCCCCATTTATTGGCAATGTTTTCATAGACCTTTAAGAAACGCTAGATGGAACAATGTTATTCTGTTTCTAAAACTTCAACGCTGGAATTTTCAGCCATATAGGAAAATGTCAAGAAGTGTCAAAATTTTTAGTAAATTCGATATTCGACCTCAATGTGTTAACCTATTTAATTAAAATCATACAGTTTGTATGTTCGTTTCTAAACACGACAAACCATCTTCCATCATTTTCTAAAAATCCACTGAAAAATAAGGAAAATTTTTCCGTGTTCATGAAAAAATGTCGAACTTGACCAGTCACCTCAATGCGAAATATTTAACATTGACCGCTTTATCACACTTTTGTTAACAAATTATTTTTAGATCTAGTATTATGATACTCCTTAAAATCCGAAAAACTAAAAGACCACATTAGTAAATATTTTTTGTTTAAATTCCATTGATATGCATTTTAACAGTAGTTCTCTAGCATTACCCCAACTCTGCAATGTTCCGCAACTCCAGACGAAAAGACAACATCTCTAGTTTGCTTCGCTCTGTCATAGAAATATTTCAAGATCATTTGTTATACTTAAGAAGTAGACAGAGATGATGTGAAGTCTCCTTTCAAGTAGCCCTCCTTTGCCAGTGTAGAGAAGCAGCGACTACTGTGAAGTAGCACAAATATCTTGAGTAGACAGCATTACTGTGCCCCCCTCTTCTATTCAGCAAAAGCAGCTCTCAAAATGTTTCAAGTTGGCATAAAATCTAAACATAAAGTTGCCATGTCATATGGGGAGGCTGACGGTTGTTGTCGTCTTTTTTTTAATTTTTGCTGATCTTGCCCCTAATAACAAATACTTAACATATTTTTCTTGTTAATTTTTTGAACAAGATGGCACCACAAAGGGAGATGACAGCGGCGCTGATAATGATGGTGATGACGATTACGACGACAACGATGACGACGATAACAAGTCAAGGTGTTTATTGTCTATAGGATGTCACTAATTTGTTGCAAATGTGGCATGACAATTCAAAAGAGGTTGCATGCCACAGATTAGACAGACTCCAACTATTACAATTACCAACAACCACAACTAACCATAATTACCAGTAAGAATTACTCGTAGAGCGTGCAATTGCATAGTGCACAGTGCGGCTGTGATGATGACATTGCGATAATTAGTGATAGTTTTGAAATTATCCAACATTTCGAAACAACGACATAGAAAATTAACCACATTTTCCATGGTTTCCATGAAAATGTCTTCAAAGTTTCCCATACTGTTTGTTTAAGCAAAAATACTGCCAGCGAGTTGAATGCTTTTGTTATGAGTTTGTTTAACCACAATGAATTCAATTAGCAACGCACGCCTTCTGTCACATGAAATCATCAAAAGTCTTCAAAAGACTGCTAAATCTCTTAAGAATTCTGTCTGTCCTAAGTAAGTTGAATGGGCGCGTACAACTTTTGAGCGTTAATGGGAGGAAAACTACATTTAAAATTCCTAAAATTTATATACAAACAGCTGTCTCCTCTAATTTTGTTTGAAATCGCCAAATTTTAGGAGATTATAAAACAACATAACTTCAAATGGTCTTATGACAGGGAAAATTATTAGACTAGTTCAAAGTAAATGACCCTTATAAAAGAGAATTTTTAAATTCACATATAAGCGTTTTTGCCATTTGAAATAAACCGCCGAGAAGAGAGAAACATAGAAAGTATAACACAAACAAATAAATGGACGGACACAAAATTGGTCAGGCGCCATAATTTCGGCCTAGCAGAAACTTATGCATTCAACATGGAATGCAACCTACAGACTCGCGGACGATATACCGACTCGTCGTCAGATAGTTGAGCCGTATATAATATTCCATAAATGTTTAAAATTTATCGTTTTTTCAGGAACCGAAGAAAGTACACTTTATCAAAAAAATTGCTGGTAATTGATTATTTAAAAATCCGTTCAGTACTGTCGCGAAAATTGACCGCAATGTGCCATTTTGTTTTGTTTATAGTGCTTCATTTTGTCAGTTTATCTTAAGTGTGTTTTTAATTTTTATAATAGAAAAAATATCAAACACTGAATTAGTCTCAAGATCTATATTGCAAATGGAATTTCATGTGCCGAATGCCTGAAAATGTCAACGTCTTCAACTGAACTTAACATCAATAAAGTGAAGGAAACGGTGGCTGAAAATCATCACTTAAGTTTTAAAGAGATGGCTACTGAACTTTCTGTATCCCACAAATCAGTTCGTGTCTTCTTTTTAGGTGGCGACTGGAATAGACATCCTCATCTATTATACGCCGCCCATAGAAAACAATCCCAAGCGCTTCGATCTTCTGCGCTTCTCCTCCAATTCGTTACACCAAATATTTCAAAAGCCTGGTTCTTCCAACGGAGTTTTGGTTGCCCTCTTCTGCACAGTTTATAGAGTTCGTTGTCGAAAACTTTCCGTACTGGAGCATTTGGGTCCATCCGCACAACACGACCCAGCCAACCTAATCCCTGTATATTAATGCATTTGACCACGTCGATGTGGGCATATAGCTCATACAGTTCATCGTTCATGCAACGCCGATACTCTCCGTTAACGATGATGGGTCCATATATTTTTCGGAGTATTTTCCTCTTGAAAACTGCCAGTACTGATTCATCATAACCCTTGCGTCAAAACCGAGGATTCTGCGCCATATAACAAGACTGGAAGCTTGTCGAGAGAGGGCTTTATCATTGAATCGCTTGCTTAACCCATAGTAACATTTGTTAGCAAGCAATGTTCTCCCATTTATCTCTATGCTGAATCCATTCTTTTTGTTTACTTTTTGTTAGCGGAACCGAGGTAAATGAATTCTTAAAACACTTCAAAATTATAGTTGTCAACGTTCACACAGCGTACCAAAGGAGTACAACCTTTGTTCGTTGAAACCAATAACTTTCTTTTGTCCTCGTTTACCAGCAGACCCATTTTCGTTGTTTCCTTCTCGATGCTTGAGAAGGCTGCAGTAACATCTCGCAGTTTTTGGCCAATAACGTCTATGTTATCTACATATGCGAGTAACACATGGCTTTTATTAAAGAAGGTACCAACCGTGGTAACTGCAGCCTTCCTCATTATCATCTCCAATAGTATATTGAAGAAGCCGCACGATAAACTATCAACCTGCCTTAATCCTCGTTTGGTGTAAAAAGACTCGCTTAGATCTTTGCCTCTCTTTACTGAAGACTTCGTGTCAGTCAGCGTCATCAGCGTCAGTTTGGAATTCCTGCGAAGTTTACACGGCTTTGTAGGTATAAACTTCGCAGGAATTCCAAACTCGGACATGGCCTCATACGGTTGTATGGCCAGAATTTTTCGTAGTGCGAATATCTAGTCAGTTGTTGATGTACTAGGTCTAAAGCCACACTGATAAGGTCTAATCAGGTCAGTTGGAATCGGCTTTAGTCTTTCACATATCACACATTAGACAGGACCTTATAAGCAACGGATAAAAGACTGATAACGCGATAGTTTTTGCAAACACTTGGATCGTATTTTTTAAACACAGAACACAGTACACTGAAATTCCAATCATCGGGCATATTTTTCTCGAGCCAAATCGTATTTAGGAGTTGATGCAGGCTGTTACCATTCCATCGCCACCAGTTTCAAACAGCTCTGCTGGCAGGCCATCAGCGCCCGCAGCTTTGTTGTTTTAAGCCGCTGTTCTGATCTCTTTTTGGTTCGGAACTGGGCGATGTATGCCATAGTCGATAATTGAGGTGATTTCCTCACTCATGCCGTCATCCAGAACTAAGAGTTTATAAAAATGCTCTCTCCAAGTTGCAGCACATTCTGCGTATACCAAATTTCCCTCGCTGTCCTTACAGGAAGGGGGCCCTGTTCCATACCCTATACTTCTCATCTTTTGTTAGAATTTTCATATCATTTTGCACAATTGTTTGGATATAAAACGAGTTGCCGATCGAATAATTCCGAAAGAATTTTCTTCAAAAACTTAATTGCGTAAAGATCGGTGAAGAAATGCTGGATAGAGTCAATTCAGACTCCACAGTTATAAAATGCATTATATGTATTTAGTACATATAATAATAAGTTTTTTTTCCAGATTGACATGTAAACTAATCAACAAGTTTCGGAATGCTTCAGCTCACATTCAGCAGTAGCAGAACAAATAGCGTCAAATGCTTTTGATCGATTTTGACGTAGATTTTTTTTTATTCTTAATGTCAAGTTAATATTGACTGTTTTTTGTTTTTCATTACCGCAGTGTTGTGCATTCGGAATTCTTGCTAGAAAATCAGAAGGCGAGTGAAGAATAATATCCGAACGATTTGCGGCATTTAAGAGTGTAGACTCATAGCAAAAGGTCAGATTTGTGTCAAGAAAACTTATGAAATTTGCATGACGATAGCACAACACATAACATGGCTGTTATTTTAAATGAATTTCTAATAAAAAAAAAAACAAAGCAAATATTGGGGCAATTTAATATTTGCGTATTCACTTTATATGGATCTGTTTGATTTTTTTTCTTTTCCAGACTCAAATCATCACTTCAAGACACCGGTTTTCAATCGATAATAGACATAAAAGAGAATTCGCAGCGGGAACTGCGCTCTTCTCCGAAAAAATCGTTTGTAAAAGATTTTGATTCGTTGGCGTAAATATATTATTTCAAAAGGGGTCGACTTTGAAGACGATACGATAAATTTCAATGACTAATAAATATTTTATATGTCATTGATCAATAGAGGGTGCATTTTTTTGATAGAATGTATAATTTATGGGTCTCAGAAGAGTATTAATAGTCGCAACAAATCGAATGGTCCATATACTAAGGAACTGGATATAATAAGATGCAAATCTTTATATCCAATTCTGAATCTTATGCCAAACGTATTATAAACCTTGGCCGGAATTTAAATTCCAATTATAATTCATATTTCATGTTATGTTAGAAACATTCAGTTTTCTGCTCACTCTCAGATCCCGAACAGTAAGCAAACGCGTGAAAATAAAATTGTCGTTTTTCCACATATCATCCGATTTCACTTTGACTGATGCCCTTAATGAAGTGAATCCAAAAATGATCAATCATGCGAACACATCATATATATGTACATATAGCAGAATGGAGAAATAGGTAGAAAAAAACAATGAAACTCTTTTTATTATGATAAATACTCTTCTTCATACATGCTGGCACATTCCGCCCATGAAAAATGCAACAAAAGACCTCCATCTCCATCTCTGCCCATATGATAATGTTCCCTGCCATCCAGCCTACGTCCATTGTTGCCATCCAATATCAAGTTCAATATAACGACAACAACAGAAACTAAATAAATAATAAAAAAAAAATGGAAAATGATGAAAAATCGGAGTTGTTTATATGGAAACAAAGTGAGTGGAAGGCAATGAAGTATCACAGCAACAAAAAGGGGTCAAGCAACGAAAAAGAAGGTTTCGTGTTTTAAAGACATTTCATGTCTGTAATAAAACACCCTAACTCAAGGCGATATAGTAGAGCGATGACAGCATTTGAGACATCTGCAAATACTTTACTTCAATTACTGGCTCGTTTCTTATTAGAATGGTTTTATATATTTCCATTCAAGATTTTTTCAATACAATAATACTAATAAGTGAATTAGAAGACAGCACAGAAGAAACAATTGAACGGGCCTACAGTTGGACAAGTGTCACAAGATCCGTTGTGTCGCAGCCTGTATAGTCTCCACCTTGGATTTAGGTCCATGCTATGGTAGATATACCAGCTCGCTGCAAGATATGGGCGTATAAAGTAAAAATAAATCCATTATTTTTATTTACCGTTGAAGGCTTAATTAAGCGTAGTTAGAATAATCCGATTGGGGTTAAATATAAACCGTTTTGCTTAATAACTTGTTGCCATTTTAAAGGTTATTCCATTATATCTCTTAGCTAGAACAGTCGTTTTTCGCAATCGCCTACTCTTGTGGGGAATTTTCAACAGCAAAATTAATTGTCATAGACAGCAATAACCAGAAACAGGAGGTAATCATTTGATGCCAGACCCGGACTATGAGTGGATGCAGAAGAACCTCCCAATCAAAGTCCTGGAGCTTTTGGCGAGTCAGTATCGATGTGCGTTATCCTGATAGAATACAATTCCTCTATTATTAGCCAAAGCTGGTCGCTTCTGGGCGATTGCTTTCATAAAATGGTGTGAGAGCAGATCGACGATGACTCCCTGTCAATCTAATTAAATACGCAGTAAAAGCCTGCTGACCGTCGATTCTGCGACAGTTTACTGCAATTCGATTAAGACTGCTTTCGCTTGACGTTGTCGTAAATGGCACACTTTTCATCATCGGTCACCATCCTCTTCAGAAATGGGTCGACTTTATTGATATTTAGCAACAATTCGCTGTTGATTAGCTCCTGGGCAATTGAAATAGTGCTTACATGGTGGCCGGACTTGACGATTTCAACAATATTCTTTCAAGAGCATGGTGCATCTTCGATATCAAAATGAGCAGAACCGAATCGACAAAACCAAATTTACACATGATTGGCTGTTACATTTTCATATTTCAGAAAAATGGTTTACATTTCTCGAGTACTTGTCTTTATCGGTGGAAAACTGAGTCAAACAATCACAAACCCGTCGGAGTTGTTTTTTGAGTAAATTTAAAATTTTACATTTCTAAAGCTATCTAGCGCAACTCCATTGCGCTTGTTTCATTTTAATGCTTGGACCTTGAAATGAAGAAAATAATCGCTGAAGAATATTTTGTTCGACACGTTTGAATCACCACTTTTGTAGTAAGTTTTAACTATATTTATTAAACGGTCCACCTTTACGGCAAACTTTCCACTTAATAAACAACAATTCAGATGACAGGTATTTAACAGCTGACAGCCTTGTCAGATCAGCGGTTTTGAAACCACAGAATAGATAACACTACACTATGAATTAGTTCCCTGCGGAATCAATTAGTTATAATCATACATTGCTCTTAGTTAACGAACAATTATTCTGAACAAGGCTCCGTTTTTTCAATAATAAATTTAGTTACAATTCCAAAAAAGGACCATGGTAATCCTTCGCAATCATAAGCAGATTAACTTGAAAATTGGACAAAATGGGCCGGGTAAGAAAAAACTTAGCCATTATATTTTCAGATTTTTGCTAACAATTTCAAGGGACCTTCGTAATTGTGACATGGTTAATGATAAATATAGTGTTATTCATTTAGTGATTTCAAAACCGCCGGTCAGGCAAGGCAGTCAGCTGTTAGGTATTTGTCATCTGAAGTGATGAAGCTCGTTTCTTACTTGGTGGTTACGTCAACAAGCAAAATGGTTGCACATGGGGCTGGGAGAACCCAAATGTGAATGTGGAAAAGCCATTATGATGCGCATTAAGGTCTGGAGGTGTCATTGGACCGTATTTTTCCAAAAACTACCTGAAAAGAATCTACTGCTGCAAACAATCCAGGGACGGTCATTTAAATTGCATTGCATTTCGTAAGTATTTGCATTGCATAGTAAGGTCCAAGCATTATAATGAAATAAAAGTTTCGTCGAAATCGTAGTTTTATGTGTAATTTATTTAACTTTGCTTTTGAAACCAAAAAACGGATAATCCTATACTAAAAAATAGATATATTTACTCGGTACAGAAGGGTTGCTAGCAAGAGGTATCTGGACAGCGGATGTAATAAGTGGTCGAAATCAATCTAGCGGAAAGAGAGAAACTTCCAAAAAAGAACTGAAACCTCTTCTGAAATCGTTGGTGTTTTTAGAGTTTTTTCAACAATTTTACCTTTTGTACATTAATTAATATTGATATATGGTAGTAACGGCTGAAACGGAAAAGAACCTGTACATCATGACCACATTATGGATCGCAGGTGTGGAAATAGGTCAAATTGGTCACATAGGAATCTTTTTCTTTCATTCAAAAACTGAACGTATTTGTTGAAATTTTTATAAAAATTTTTATAAAATATTTTTCTTCTTAATTAAATTCAATACAAGGTGTAGTTGACAGATACGACACTTCAATCTACAGATGTTTATAGTAACTAAATGCGGATGTGGTTATGAAACATGTTTAAAGTTTGATATATTATAATTTGATATATTATATATGAGAACTCGTTTTTTGCCACACCCACTTAACTGACAATGAATGGACATTATAGGCATGCAAAAATTTTCTAATTCTGACATCTTCGAATTTATGTTAATAAAATAACCAATAATTAGCGCAATGTATACCGAGTTTTATCTCAAGTGAATCTCATTCAAACGGCAAAAACTAGAAAGAAAACTAAACTTGTATCAAAAGATGCTGTCGCTTACTGATTCCTTTTAATATACTTTTTAAATGTAAAAAACATAATAAAGCTTACTATTTAAATATTTCGATAGTTCGACAATTCGATATTTCAATATTTCACAATTCTACAACATTTCATTGAATCGTAGCGATCTTTGTAACCTCCAATGATCACCATTTACTTAATTTGTTGCACTTTGAGTTGACATCTTCTTGACACTCTCGTATTCATGTTTTGAATGCTGCCTCCATATCTGATGCATTTTAATTATTCCAAACGTAGGACAACCAACGTATTGATATTGTACATTCTGAAGAGAAGCTAAAAGCCCCAGCTGAAACAGAGGCAAGAAGAGTCCAACATAAAGATGGCACTGCACTCAAGTTATTCACAAATGGTCGCGGTCGCTGATATCTTCTCCAGCGTTTACATGATTTTCCTTAAAAACAATAACAATATCCCAGGGACGGACGGCCGGTATTCAATGATATAGTGCCATCAGCCGCTATAGATGAAATCGATGAACAAGGCCACAAGGAGAAGCAAAAGATGAAGAAATGCTGGTGTTAATGTGATACGATAATACATAAGTTCGTATATTTATGGTATTTAATCACAATGTCTTAAGTCACAAATTTATATTTATGATCATGTCGCTAAAAAACTACTCCCTCTTTTCAGATACCAATATAAAACTTGGTATTAAAAAATTAATTAAAAACTTGATTTAAAAGTAATTCAGAGGTTACATCAAATAGGATCTTAATCTAATCATAACTGGCATTAGATCTAACTGTATCTTGTGTTAGATCCAACGATATCCGACATATACGAGTACAATATACACAGATCAATGGAATATAGAAGGGCTTTTCATATTTTTTTTTTTTTTTTATTATTATTATTTTACTTCTATCATACATACAATTAAAAAATGTTTAATAGATTTTAGTAATTACATAGGTTGAGTTAAAACTAAAAGTATTGCAGCAAAGGAAGATATTTTATTTTTCAAATAATAATCTTTGTCTATGAAAGAGAAAACAATTAAAGGAAAAAGATAGGATAAAACCTTTACGAAGAGATATCACAGTTATTCTTCTAGATTCTTCAACAATCTATGATGCGATAGCCTGTTTTGATTCTCGAATTTGTCATTGATTTTGCCAATGTAAGTATGTAACATATCCTCCTTGAAACGATCATGTATGCGACGGGTTGAATACCTCATGTTTAAGCCATGTATCTGTTTTAAGTTCTTGTTTTGGATGACTTGGAGTTTCTTCAAATGACTTTTCGCACATCTTTTAGACCAGACCTGACAGCCATACATCATGATTGGACGAATGCACATTTTGTAAATGAGCAATTTATTTTTTGAGTTTAAATGAGATCTACGGTTAAGTAAAGGGAATAACGCTCGTCCACATTTTATAGCTTTGTCTGCCGCACTTAAAACATGTTCTTTAAAGTTCAAGTGTTTGTCAAGTATTATTCCCAGATATTTCACTGAATTTTGCAAAGGAATATCAGTACCGGCTATACTGAGTTTGAGCAAGGGGTTACGTTTTGGCGATTTATTGAAAGGGAAAATTATAGCTTGTGTTTTTCCTTCGTTTATTTTTATTTTCCATTTCGTGAAATATTTTCCAATATGAGCTAGTGATTTCTTCATATTCTTAACAATTGCATTTGAAACTTTTCCACTTGACATTATGGCAGTGTCATCCGCATATAATGCTATAGCCTCATTTTTAAGCAATTTAAAATCTGATGTGAATATGGCATACAAAGTCGGAGACAAAACCGAACCTTGCGGTACACCAGCTAGGATTTTTGGGGGGTGCGGACTGCTCTTCGTTGACACTAACAATAAATGATCTGTCGGCCAAAAAACTTCTTACCATCTTTTGTAAATAAACGGGAAATTCAAATTTGTTAAGTTTATATATTAGACCATCATGCCATATGGAATCGAAGGCTTTTTCTATATCTAGAAAAACCATTCCAGTACTTTTCCGATGTCTTTTGTTGCTTAAAACCGTATTTACAATTCTTTTTATTTGGTGTATTGTCGAATGCTGTTTCCGGAAGCCAAATTGTTCCTCTTTTAAAACCAAGTTATTTTCCGCGTGTTCCTTTATTCTTTCCAGAATTATCTTTTCAAAGATCTTGTCCAGACAGTTCAGCATACTAATTGGACGATAATTTTTAGGGTTCTTGGAGTCTTTTCCACTTTTGAGGACCGGAACAACTTTAGCTTTTCTGAAAGGCGCTGGAAAATAGCCATTCTTTAGGCACCAGTTAAAAGCTTTCATTATAATATCGAAAACTACGTCAGGCATTTTCTTCAAAAGTATAGGTTTAACTCCATCAAGGCCTGGAGCTTTATGATTTTTTAAACCTTTTACAAAAAATTTTACTTCGTCCACAGTAGTTGGACAATATTCGTCTGTTGAAACTATTTGTCTGTCAAGCCATTTAATATGTTTGGCTACGCTTGATTCCTTCGATGAAATTACATTTAAGGTAATTTTGTGTGATTCTTCAAAAACGTTGGCAATCATATTAGCCTTTTCTGTATTATTATGCACACTAGCGCCATCTCTTGTCAATGCATCAATTCTTACTTTAGTGCCTTTCATGGCTTTGGTTAACAACCAAAACTTTTTATTACCAGGTGGCAGCGATCGCAAAAATGAATTCCAGCTGATGTTTCTATCATTTGTCACATGGAATTGTACGAATTGATCCAGCTGTTTAATTACACATTTCATATTTAATGACCTTACACTCACAGTATTTTTACACTAATTCAAGAGGACCCACTCTGTAACATCGATTTCGAACGTCTTCTCAAGAAGCTTGTACAACAAATCTATAGACAAATCTACTCTACCGTCACTCAAAGAAGGATATATAAGCCGCCTATTATTTCGCCGCGTCCGATCCTAGTATTGAAACTGCAGACAACCACTATGCAGCTTGTTATAAAAATTGAGTTTCAGCACAGATCTTACTATCTCGCCTAGAACATAACGACGTTAACATGTTATTTAGGTTACTTAAATTGAACGCACTTGTCATTTGCAATGGTCGAATGTCGTGAGGGAACTGAGGGAAAAGACTTAGTTTACACACATTTTTCCCCGTAAGCTTTCAAGCTTTCGATAGTATGCTTATTTCTGCCAACCCGTTTTTTAAGTATGAGCAAAAGTGTGACCTGTAACATTATCATTTGCCAAGTCACAATTGCTCTCAGACGGCGTACAGAGATTCAACAATTTACATGCAATTCCTTCAACTGTTTACAATTTTTACCCTTTTTGACTTAAGCCA
>JAHXMU010023849.1:0-20360 GCA_019455685.1 Philornis downsi | reverse complement strand
GTGAGAAATTCCAAGTCAGGGTGATGGTACTAGGTCAGTATAGTAAAATCCTCAAAGGGTTTCGCGTTCGTATGTGTCAGTTTTTTTATGACCTTTTACATTTTTTCCTTATCTTGATGTTTTTTCGCTTAGTTGTAAAACTTTGGCAAAAACGTAGTTTGACATAATTCGCGAACGACTAGTTCGATTTTGCTGAAACAAATTGAGAAAAATTAAGAATTACATTTCCATTAATCCATTCATATACTGTTTCTCTACCAAATCAACATTTTTGCAATTATAAATAAATTTATGAAGAAAATTTTGTCAAAATTTTTTTTTTTTAATCATATAAACCCCAAACGGAAAAAAGTGTCAAGTCTTATAACTTTTACGTAAGGCCACATAACCTATAAACAAAATGCGACATAGATCATAGAAATCGATTAACGCGTTCTGCTTTTATTTACAATTAAGTGAAGGTATCCCATTTTGACAAGAATATTGATATTTGTTTTTATTCAAAAAAGTGTCATTTATCGCGTTTTTTATAAATTTTCCCCAATAACTCCAGACTTCTGGCCATACTTTACTATACTGACCTAGTACCATCACCCTGACTTGGAATTTCTCACCCCCCAGATTGGTTGTTGTACTGTGTAATTGGTCGGAAGGCCTAGATTACAAACCAAACAAATAAATAAAAAAAAAGTTATTTTCTTTTGTATCTACTTTCTGTTATATGTTTATATTTTGCATATAAGGGAAAATTGAAGCTCTATATTCGCTGGTGAAGACACATGGGCTTCCTCAGCCTCCACAGATAACTCATAATATCGGTTACCAAAAAAAGTTAATTTCGTCTATAGCGAAATTTAATTGTAGAAACCGTGTCTGTCGGAAATTATTCGCTTAGAGAATGAAATGTTTTTATATTGTTTTTGCTACGTAAATGCTGAAAAATATCGTATGCGGCATTTCTCAATAATAATTAAAATCTTAAAGCGTTTTAGTAACTTTGAACATCAATATGAAATGTTCTTTTATTCTTGTTTGTTGGTTAATCGACTTATTCATCATATGTTTCTTCTTATCTCAAAGAATTTTACTCACCCTTAGTATGACCTGACCACATTCAACATACACTTTCTGATCGATTTTAATGTTTCTTTCGGTTTCGGCACAATTGGCATTCCGCTCAGGTGGCATTTTGAAACTTGCTAATAAGTTTGTACGTCAAACTCGCAAAACCCATATCTTTCAATTTGTTGTATGAATGTAAGATTGAAATCGACTCGTTCCACCACATCTTCAGCGACCTTTACGCGATTGAGTTTTTTAAGAAATTTCTGATCTTTCGGAACTAGTTGAGCGGCAGCGAACGCAAATAATCGTGCAGAAAATAAGATCTGATTCGTGAGACACAGAACATTCAGCGGCTCAAACTTACGTGATGAATTTCATCCAACATTTCCTTCAAGTCGCAGACAATAACTACAGTAGAAAACGTTAATGGTTGATCAGAGCGAGGTTAATCTTCCATCACATCGTCTCCTGTATTATTGTGTTCAGCGATTCGGCACACGGCACTCCATTTACAATACAAAATTTGAGACTAATTGTTTCTTCGACACTTTTTTCCATAGTACAAATTGCAAATCATACTTAAGATGAACTGGTAAAATCGAGCAATGTAAATAAACTTCAAATTTTGATAATCCCTTTAAGCGAGCTAGATTTCTTTGATAGAATGTATACTTAGATCGCATTTTATGTAGGCAGGACATAGCATACAGAGATTTTTATCATTGGACAGCTTTCCGTTCAACTAAATCGTAATTAAGACCAGATAAATCCTGATTAATAGCTCATTTTTGTCGCTTTTGAGCAGGTCTTAGACAAGCCATCATTTTCTGCAAATTTGTTGTTGTTATATCGAGATTTTTCATAGAAATATTCTTTTCATATACCCAGCACATTGCGTAGTCATGATTTGAATTCCATTGCAATCTTTACAATAGTGGAGCCCTGTGACGTCACTTTTGTTTCCTTCCCCTTTCTTCTCGTTACCTCAGTCACCGTTTCTTCCGATTGAAAAGACAAATTGTTTTCTACACTTTCTCTTATAGTGTTCCCTTGACTATCGTGTAAAACGTATATAAATTCGAAAGCAAAAGACCCTCTTTGCCGAGAGCTTGATTTCTAAACGATATGCTTTTCAAAATTTAATATATGTGTAGTGAGTTTTAGGAATTTTTTGTTAAAATTTTAATAGTGACGTTTGTTGATCAACAGCTATTTCAATTAAACATTTTATAGAAAAGAATCTGTTATTTACTCATTCCAATTCCTTTAGAGTTAAGGAAGTTCCTGATACAACTGATGTGAAGGTTTTACATGAGTCTCGCTGTGAAAGCCTTACCCATGGTGTGCCACCACACAGGTGCTGTTTTCTAATCATATGCTTTTCTTTCTTGGTTATGTGTTCTTTCTTTCTTCTAGCGACAGCAAGCGCCCCCTTGGGGTGCTCAAACTAATCCCGAAGGATTAGCCAAACTACCAGAGATTGGAAGTAGGTCCCTTGGAAAAGCTTCCTCAGGTCCCACTCCCTCACTCGGCCAAAGTACCTTTGTAGCCACTTGGTATGAAGTGAGCTACCTCCCGGGTAGGAGTGAGGCATCTAGGAAAACCTCGGATAAATATGAACAGTGTTTTGCAAGCTAATGCCTTCCTTCACCAACGCGACCTGAAGCAACGCAAAAGCACTGAAAACACTTGTTCGGGCAACCACAGCCAGCACGATGCTCCCACTAGGGGCCCAACACCATTGACCTGGAAGGAACAATGTTCCTTGGGCCCCTGGTCACCCGTGCTACCAGAAGAGAAGAACCCTCTGGTCTGGGTTTCGCAGACAAGCTACTCCAGTTTTGCTTTATCATACCTCGCATGGAACTGGTAATCCATAATCTACGGCATAGATTTTCAATGTCCGAGGAGAGAATATCAACACAGCAAAGTACACCATGCTCCTATCATAGTTCATTAACCAGATCTCTCTGGTCATACAACTATATTTACGGAAAAGACAAATCTTCTGATACCTCCCGTCGGCTTCTCTATGTCCGCACCTGTTGCCAGGATGTGTCTTGTTTAACTATGACTCTCCCTTTTACTTGGTTTTGATATCATATTGATATCATATTATAGGTGAATGCCAAGACATAATCCACCTCTTCCTAGGGCGCCTGGCACAAGGCCACACTACTTTGTCTTTGTACGCAAGCATCATACCCTTTGCCTGCTTAATTACAGGATCAGGTAGAGAGGCCTGCGTTTTAGGGGTAAGCGGTACAAAGCATCCTAGGAAACACCCGCCTACCCACAAGTTCTTGATACAATAACGTTTTTTTTGTAAGTATAGTTTAAGGCGTTAACAGAATTAGCCCAATCAACTAGTCGTGTTTCTTAACGCAGGACACCAGCCAGTAGAAATTTGTTACAAAATTTGACAACGTTTTCCGTTCTTAATATTTTTCTAGGAGTGGAGGTGTATACCTATACTATTTGATATGGCAAACATGTAACAACCAGATCGTAGATTGATCCTCTGATCAAAAGAGTTTCATAGTCGGGTGAGCGGTTTCCGTTTGTCTGGCTGGCTTGTAGATACGATAACTATCGTATATCTTTATAGTTCCTCTTAAAACCTAATATTTTGACAGATTGTAACCGGAAATTATAAATGAACCATAGCAACATATCAAACCCTTTTGCTATCTCCTATACAAAGCTGAATTTTTCTAACTTCAGTCTCTTCCCTATAATTTCTCAGCCTTACCCCGATGTTACTTAAATTTTTGTCCATTGCATTGGTTTTTAAAAGTTTGATTGAATTTGAAAAAATCGACGGATTCAAAATGCCTCTTCTGATACCTATCATATAATCATATAACTGATTTAATCCATATATCATTGGCTTCGTATTTTCTAATAGTAACACTAAGTTCGGTCATATTGGTCACACACCATGCATTTGGTTCATGTCTTTCATTTAGCTGCAACAAATATAGTAGGGTCTCTGGATCTCCCATATAAATTAACAGATTCTCTAAAATTCGAAGTTTCTTCGATAATTTCTAATTAGTTGGCTGGAGTAACCCAAATTTTTGTCTGTAGGATTGATTTACAATTCCCTGCAAAACTTGGAAAAAATCGTCCAAACAACCACGCCCCTTTCGATTTAACCCGCGTGTTTTTGGGTTCATATTTTGTAAGAAATTGCACTGAATTCTGTCAAATTTGTTACACATCATGAATTTTATAAACTATGCTCCGAGAAGGAAAATGGAGAGCATTGTCACGTCTTCTCTGCCAACTACTACACAAATTGATCGCTTTATTGAAATTCAATTTTACTCCTATGATTCCCAATTTGTGGGCTGCAGTTACTTAAACTTTGGTTAATTGCTTTGCGTTACAATTCTTGTTAGAATTTGATAAAAATGGTTACTCAAGCGAGTAACCACGCCCCCTATGGTAACGTCCATACAAATTATCAACTTTAACCCTTATATACAAATATATCTCATGAACGAGATATGGGAGAACTTCTCACATTTAGTGTGGAAGTTTATAGTTTAACGACGACCCAAAACGTTAATTTTAGAAACGCCTACTATGCTTGCCCGTTACTCGACTATTCGGGATATTCTTCAGACCAATTGGAGTGACGGCATGATGCCGCGTGTTCCATTATGTTATTGTAATTTATTTATTATAATTTATCACGTATCAAGCACCTAGTAAACTTGGATTTGAAACTGAAAAATGGTCTGGATTGCCATGCCTTTTACAGTTTTACATACACACAAATGGGCGGATTTGGCAAAAATCAGTGATGCCTACACATTTTCTAAGCGGATGACTTGAAAAAATTATAACTTTGTTTTGCCCTGTTTTTAATTATTGCTTAACCCGAGGGAATGAGGGTTTATATCTGGGGCCAAAAGGAAAAACGATTTAAGTAAAGTTAAGACAAAATCGCATTCATTAATTATTATAAAAGGAACAAATTCCCTTGCATCTCATGCATGAGACTTGGAAGAGCTTCTCACATTTAGTGAGCTTTCATACATTATATTTTTCACACTTACTCAACGGGACCTACAGTTTAGTGATGATTACGAATGTCACAGTTTGAGAAGCATTAACAGGATTATTCCATTATTCGACTACTTGAAGTGTTCGTCACTCACATGGAAAAGACCGTCGTCCACGAATAGTTATTATAATTGTACTTATTTAGACACATGTACATATGTGTTCAGTCTCCAGCCCAAAATTCGATGTTGTTCACAAGTTATAGTAATTTTTCAAAAAATTCGATTTTTGAAAATTGATGTGACATATCTGAGTATTAATGAATACTGGTATTAATATAAGTGAGGATATGTTATTTGTTATTATTGTTTGCGTCCTTAAGAGACACATTACAAAATTATGTATATTTTTTTAAAATTTATAGCAAATTTTGATACACAGATTTTTTGAAAAACACATAATGTCTCAAAACAAAAAATTGTTACTTAAATCTTTTTTATTGTAATATCAGATTTCAATTATCGGTTGATACGGCCAAAAATGTAACACAGAAAAAGAAGCGTTCAAAGTAGCAGCTTCCTGGAAGACACGATAACTGTTTTAAATTTTGCAAGATCGTAGCCGAAAATTGCAAATGAGCTATTTCGACTCAGCCGCTTCTGTTATCTGCCATGCAAATTGACCGGTTTTCCGAAATAAAATCTCAATAACTCCTAAATTGTACACTGCAGCAACGTAATTGTTTCTCCATTTTATTTGTTTATACCGCTTGACAAAATCTGAGAAGTCTAAAAAGTCTCCCACATAAATGACCGATCTGACTCGAAAATTCGGAGAACTCTTCACCAATTAAGACATTCGTCGAAGCCACTTATAACAGTTGTATTTAGACTTTACAAAATTAGACGCATATCTTTTTAAATCGCAAATTCTCTTTTCTAAACACGTTTTCACATTTGGCGCTCTCTGGCGAGGCCCAAATAAGTTAAATCCGCAAACAACTTCGTGGTCTTAAGTCATTGGCTCGATTTTTTTATGGGACGAAGCGCAGAATGGGGGTAAAAAATACGGGAAGTATTACGTCACTCCTTAACGACTTTAACCGACTTTGATGAAATTTCACACAGACGTTTTTGAAGTGTTGAGGAGGTTATGTACTGTAGATTCAGCATTCAGCAGAACCGCACAGTGCTACCAAGATGCGATCACAAAAATCGTCAGTTAGTCCTTGAAAAAACTGCAAAAGCGTGCTTACATGTCCCCGTTGTATGTCACAGCTTGGGAGCTCTACAATTTAGGATATATTTGTTGCCAACTGAAAAGCAAATAGAAATCCGCATTATTTCGGAAAATTATTCTTATAAAGATAATAACATTTCTCATAAACTACAAAAAAAAAAATCCAATCCAATCCAAAATTTGTGATAAAATACGCTATTTTTCCAACAATTTGGGGAAAAAGAATGATCACTCTTTCGTTGATTGCAAAAAGTTGTTTAGGAAAAAGTTAAAAGAAAAAAGTTACTCAGGAATGCATATTATCTTTGCGTTACTCAGAAACATAACGAAATTTAGCGCCAAAAGTATACGAGGTGTGATCGAACAATAACCGTTATTTTCAATTTTTTCAGTATTTATTTATTCGTTAAATTTCCATTTTATTCCCTTTAAAGTAGCCCCCCTCAGATATATTATACTTGTGCCAGTGTTTCTTCTAATCCTCGAGACACTACTAAAACGCGCTTTTTAGTATCACCAACAGCTCCTGTTTCGATTTTTCTTTTATCTCCTCAATCGTAGCAAAACGCTTTCCTTTCGTCGGTGTTTTCAGTTTTCAGAAGAGGAAAAAGACATCAGCGGCCAAGTCCGGTGAATACGGTGGTTAATGCATGATTGCGGTTTTGCTTTTGGCCAAAAACTTACGCACAAGCACCGATGTGTGAACTGGTGCGTTACCATGTTGCAAAATCCATGATTGGTTTTTTCACAATTCAGTTCGTTTCTGACGAACTGCTTCGCGCAAACGGCGCATAACTTCAAGGTAGTATTTCGTTATTGACCATACGACCTTGTGGCAAGAATTCATGATGCACCACGCCATTGCAATCGAAGAAAACAGTGAGCAAAACCTTCACATTTGACCGAACTTGACGTGCTAGGGCGACCAGGACGAACATCGTCATTGACATCTTCTCGGCCTTCCTTAAACCGGTTATACCACAATTGAACTTATGTTCTGCTCAT
Source organism: Philornis downsi (assembly GCA_019455685.1). Lineage (NCBI taxonomy): Eukaryota > Metazoa > Arthropoda > Insecta > Diptera > Muscidae > Philornis > Philornis downsi. Next base: position 13,037 of record JAHXMU010023849.1, on the reverse strand, counting down.
AGTAGACCCGCCAAACGCCACAGTCAACATTTCAAATGTCCTTGCACATTTAATTTCATTTTGTACACAAAACTTAATACAGTTTCTTTGATCCATTTTTTCGATTAGTCAAAAATCGAAGAGCACACCAAAACACGACTAACCTTTTTATTTGTCAAAAACAAACTGACAATCCAAAATGGGTGATATTGTCAACATACTCGTATATATACGTAACTCACGAAATTTGGAAAAAAACCTGTCATTATGTAGTTTTCTAGGTTAACTGTCAATTGCTCCATTTAACACAGTGATCCTGTTTGAGCAGCGCGTTGTTCTCTTATTCTACTTTAAACATAATTTTTGCTGATATTCATTGAGTTTAATGTAAATGAATACATTTTTGCATCCATTGCGAATCAGACGAATCTGAACGCAAATTAAACGACATGAAAATGCGCGTGTGACTCATTTTCGACAGATGCAAACAAAATATAAAAGGAAATCGAGAGTTGTAAGAACGAAATGAATTGTGAATTAGCGCAAAGAAGAAGCAAAATGATGAAAATAATTCAGGGGTAAAATTCATGTGAAGTTTTGTGCTGGTTTGGTTCAGTGATTCACGCCCTTTTGAACTTTGGTTCGGTTTTGTGGGTCCACGAATCGTAGATTTGGTACAGTCTATTCAATAGACTCTATTGGTTGAAAGGTATTTATAGAAACCGATTCACAGAGAGTTAATTTCACAGTGACCACGTTAATGATAATTTTCTTGATAGTGTATAGAAAAATTTACACCAAATTAGCTGTGAGGTAAAGTACACATTTCTAAATTGAATATGTTTTTAAGATTAGAGTAACCGATTTGTTTTGGATAACACATAACCATTTTTATATCTTCACCGGTAGGATTAAAGGTAAGTGTAAGAAATTACAGATATATTTTTTTTTTTGGTTAAATACGTTACGTGAATTGTTTAAACGCTTGTGTTATGTCCGTCTGCCTGGATGATAGACATCACAACAGTCGTAGATATTTATGAAACTTTTTAAAATTTGACACAAGCTTATATTTTACCAGATCGTAGTTGGTGATTATAAGTGGGCTATATTGACCCACTCCCATGCGGCTACATACATATGACCGATTTAAGCTATGTATTCTTAACTTCACATTTTTCAAGCAACTTCATTAAAATCAGGCAAATGTACTCGTATGCTACATTATGCGTTTGATAAAATTACAGGGGTGGGGGCTCGAAGTGCTGCCAACTTCATGCTGCTGTAGCGATCAAACGGCTAGTGATGGCGTTTTTATTTTTTGACAAGTGTCAGTCTGTTATGTTGTTTATAAGCCTTAGGCAAGCACATCGTTTTACGTTGCAGTTAAGAAAACATTATCGATATGGAATTCAAAAGCAACAGTATTATTGTTTTCGATATCATGCAATTATGAATTTGTTAATGAGCTACTACATTTACGTGTGAACAGAAAAAATGTTTGTGTTCAAACCACTAAACGATACAATGATGCTGGTAGCATCAAAAAACGGCATGGCAGTAGGAAACTCGAAAACAGAAACATCGCCAGAAATGGCCCGAAAGGTAAAGATCAAAATGCAATGTAATCCGAGACAAAGCTTAGTTCACTTGGTGAAAAATTTCAAAGTGTCTGCTCGTACCATGGGCCGCCGCATATTAAAAATGAACAACGATTGAAACCCCACAAAATACGAAAAGCACAAGGTTTAGTTCGCCTAGCAAATGTGTTAAAAAAACTGAACATTTGGTCCTTTCTGAGAAGAACCTTTTTACAGTTCAGCAATATGTAAACAAACAAAACGATCGTATATTATTAGAGTGCAAATTAAGAGACAATTTAGAACGTTATTAGTGATTATTTGGACCGCAGTAACTGCCACAGAACGCTTACAACTCATTTTCTTTGAACAGGGTTTAAAAGTAAATCCACAGATCAACCGGGAAAAGATTTTTAAACGACGCTTTGCTACTTTGCGCACATAAGCAAGTTCATGGAAACCAGTCGACATTTCAACACGACTCGGCCCCATACCATAAAGCCCGTGAAACTCAAAATTTTTTTACAAAAAAAGTTCCCAGCAAAATTTTTGAATAACAAAGGCCATGTTTTTTTATATGGTCATTTCCAGCAAATATATCAAATAAAAAATATGAGACTGTCAACGTATTACAGATTGCTCTTCAGGACAAAATACCGTCAGGCCACATTCGTGCAGCGTTTGGAGCCTTCCCGGACAGACTTGACACTAAAGGCAGCTACATCGAACTATAACATATTTTTCTTAAGATTTGAAAAGTTGTTACGACTGAAGTCTTTAAATGAAAAAATCTAGATTGACAAAATGACAGCATTCTTAATTGGTAACACTACTAGCGCCGAAAACGAAACCGATTTACTGAAATTTAATTTATATTTCGTAGACGTCAGCGAAATAAATTGTTGTCCATATCTTTACATTACAAGAATTAGTTAAATGTAAAGAAAAAGACTGGATAACCACGCCCTTTGGGCGGTCCCAAAACGAGTCAACCTAACACAAAAAAGACACAAAAAAAGTTGAGAAAAATTTTCTTTATTTTTTGACATAATCTCTTTTTAGCTCGATACACTTATTCCAGCGATATTCAACAGCTTCTATACCTTGTTTATTGTAAGAACAGTCAAACCCCCTAAAATAGCCATCGATCGAATCCGCTTCTTCATTGTTGGCAAATCTTTTGCCACCGAGACATTTTTTTTAGTTTGGAAGTAGAAAATAGTCGGAGGGGGCTAAATCTGGCGAATAAGGCGCGTGATCAAACAATTCGAACTTTAAATCATTAATTTTGGCCATCGCAATAGTGGATGTATGAATTGGAGCATTTTTTTCATGAAACAACGCTTTCTTTTTCGCCAAATGCAGTTTTTCCCATAATTTCATTACATAGACGCTGCAATAAATTAGCATAATATTTATTCATGGTTATAAATGGACGCAAAAATTCATCTTTATTGTGGTGAAACATCACCGCTGTTTTTGCTCTATTGACAGCAAGCGCGGCACCCATCTTGCGCACTACTTTCACATCTTCATATTTTCGGTCAATATACGACGTATAGCACTTTTTGAAATGCTTATCATTAAAGTTATCTCACGCACCTTCAGCTGACGGTCATCCATTTTATGAATTTAACCGTGTCTGGTGTTGACACTTCAATTTGTCGCCCATTACGGTGTTCGTCTTAGTGGCTCGTACGGCCTCGCTTAAATTCTGGTATCCAATATTTTACAGTCGTAAAGGAAAGAGCAGACTTACGTAGAGTACATACAATCTGGTTCGGCTTTAATATTGGTTGGACTGAGACTTTTCATTAAATATGTTATTTTAGGGATAATCAAGTCTCTACACCGCGTGAAATGTGTAAAAACAAAAAATTGTGCAAGGAATCACAGACATTTGAATTTATATGTTTTGTAAAATAAAAGCAGTAATCTAAATCTTATGAAATCATAGAATGTACAGCCAAGGAAATCTATAACAAATGGCGTTATATGAACATAACACTTCTGCGAGTGTAGATATCGCATGGCAGCATTAAACGCTAATTGTTATCTTTGTAGCTTGCGTTTAGTTGTTCCTGCATACGTTTCCAAACAGTATAAAAAATTTAGCATTACTAATGCATGTACCAAGGTTGTTTTCACCCTCCTCGGTAAAATATGGTCAGTGTTATAGAAGCCTATTATACAGGGTGGGCAATAAGGGTGTTGGCGGTTTAAATAATCAATTTCTCGGTAACGCGCGGCGCGGGGTTGCGTGGGGATTGTTGTTCGCTGCGCCGCTTCCTGGAAATTTAGTCGCCATGGAGCCGTACACGGGAGTGCAGCGTGCATTTTGTGTCCGAGCGTATTACGAAAACAATAAATCAGTGATTACTGCACGACGTTTGTATTAGCATGAACACGGTTTACACGATTTAAGTGAAGTTCCAAGCGCCAATGTGATACGAAAATGGATCAGAATGTTCGAGACAACCGACTCAACAGTACCAATTACGGTTCGTGGTCGCCCAGTTTCTGCAAGATCAGCCGACATTGTGGAGCGTGTTCGTGTTTCAGTTCACGACGGTTAGAGCGAACAATTATTGCAACATGATAGCAGAATTTTTGGTGCAAGTTTTGCAAGAACTTCAAGGCAATACCTCGAGGATGTGGTTTCAACAGGATGGGACCACATGTCATACGGCTAGGGTATCCATAGAGCTGCTGAAAAATGTTTTCCCTGGAAAACTCATTTCGAAAAGGGGGGATATTGAATGGCCCCCACGTAGCCCCGATCTCTCTCCATGCGATTATTTTCTATGGGGCTACCTCAAATCGGTAGTCTACGAGAATAATCCGACCAATTTAGAGCAGTTGAAGAGGAACATTATTCAGGAAAGTAACAAAATACCGAGAACAACTTTTCAACGAGTTTTCCAAAATTTGCGACTTCGGTTCCAAGAGTGTCAAGCAGCCGAGGGAAGCCATTTGGACAACATTATTTTTAAGTCTTAAAAATTTCCATGCTTCTACATTTTAAAAATCTCCTCTCGCACGGCGTACCCGATCTTCATGAAACTTTCAGGGCTTATTCGTGTCGGCCAGGAGAAGGTTTTTAACTATGTCCGAAGGTCGAAATCGAGGCGAGTGACATGATAAAGACAGACAGATATTCATTTTTACGAACAAAAAATTAAAAATCAATTATTTTTGCTCCTGCTTACGGTATTTGAACAAAATTTGGTGCGTAGGTTTGGTGTACATATTTTAAGTGCTACTGCAAATATGGGCCGGATTGGACAATGGGGCGTGGTACCTCCCATACAAACCATAAATTAAATATCCAATATTTCTACTCCTGTTTACGGTATTTGAACAAAATTTGGTACATCGGTTTGGTGTACATATCTTAAGTGCTGCTGCAAATATGGGCGGGATTGGACAATGGGGAATGGTACCTCCTATACAAACCACAAATTAAAAAGCAATTTTTTCTGCTCCTGCTAACGGTATTTAAACAGAATTTTGTTTAACATTGAAACATTTCCAATAAAAATAAAATTTGAAGGCAAAGCAACGTTTGCCGGGTCGGCTAGTACAAATATATTTTTTTTATGTTTCGTAGTTTTTTTTTAATTGAATATTTAAACCGCCAACACCCTTATGGCCCACACTGTACATACAAGTAATCACACTACACGCTGATTAAAGGTCATATTATCATCAACAGTTACTCCTAAACACTTCAAACTACGCACGAACTCAATTGTAGTGCCGTTGTAGCTCAAATGTAAACGACACTCTCCGCGATGTGAAAAAATAATTGTTTTGGTTTTGAAAGGATTTATGCTCAAATTATTGCAAGTCAACCAACTGTTAATCTTTTCCAAAGTGTCCTCGATTTTAGCCTGAATCACATCCATAAATTATATTATCCCTAAAGCTTATTTTATACTAGCATATGTTAGAAGAAATTGTTCCGATTTCACTGATCCACATATAGGTACTTTAAAAATAGTATATACTTCCTACGCAAGATCAAAGTAGGAATATGCCTCTATTGTTTGGAGTCCACTTTGCCAAGTCTACATATATATCACGCATAGAAAGAATTCAGCGGGTCTTTCTGAAATTTGCTCTCTCTTCAATCAACTTTGGTGATCTTGTGACTCCTTATATTTCCAGATGCTGGGCTTACAGCCATTGCAATATCGCCGTATTTATCATGCCTTGTTATTTGTATTCGAAATAACAGCTGGTATAATTGATTGTTCTGAATTATTGTCGCTTATATCGTTTTATGTTCCGCCGAGATCACTCAGGTATCACTACCTATATATGTATATATTTAATGTAAAACACCATTCCACAAATTGTGCCCAACATAGTGGGAATACCCAATTCAATACCTAGAGTTTTGTATGTTTAGAAATAACTTTAAACTGTTCCTTTTTAGATGTTTAAAATAAAATAATGTACCTATTTACATAACTTCCTTGAAATATGTTATGTCAATTCTTAGTCTGTAGGGATTTACCTATATATGTTCATAGACCTAAATACGAGTAAATGAAATGAAATATAATTTGAATCACTTTTGAAAACAATTTGGACATTATCCGCATAAGCATACGCAGATCACCAATCACCTAGACTACGAAACAGACTATTCAAAAACATGTTGAAAAGGACAGGGCCAAGGACTGAACCTTGAGGTACCCCACTTCTAATAGACAATATATCAGACGACCTGCCATCGACATATACAAACTGACATCTACCACATATGTATGACGACATCAAACGGCAAGCACTGGACGACATTCCATAATCCGTGTGCATCTTTTTTAAGAGGGAGTTTTAGTCGCTATGAATCACTTCGACGGGAAGCGTCGCGCATTTTGCGTGCGCGCATTTTACAAGAACTCTCGTTCATATATTGCTACTAGGCGACTATATTGTGCTGAATATGGACTGCGGCGAATTAGTGAAGTTCCGAGTGCTAATTTAATTAAAATATGGGTAAAGCGTTTTGAAGAGACGGGTTAAACATTTAAACCACAAGCAAATGGTCGCCCAAGAACATCTAGGACCGAAGACAATGTTGAGAGAGTTATGGAGTCAGTTCGAGGAAATCCACAAATGTCGACTCGGAAGATATCGTTTGTCTTACAATTATCGCAACGAAGTTTGCAACGAATTTTAACATTGAATCTTAAACTGCATCCATATAAGCTGCAATTAACACAAGAATTGAAAGAGTCTGACTTCATAGCAAGGCTTGCATTTGCTAATAAAATGCTTAATCGATTTTTCAATTTTGACAATATCCTTTTCTCTGACGAGGCTCATTTCCTTATGAATGGGTTCGTAAACCGTCAAAATTGTCATTACTGGAACAGTGAAAATCCCAAAATCAAACACCAGAAACCATTGCATAGTCCTAAAATGACAGTATGGGCAGCAATCTCTGGCAGAGGAATAATTGGTCCTTTTTTCTTCGAAAATGCGCGGGGCCAAAACGTTGAGATGTTGGACGGATTTTTGGCTCCAGAAATTGAAAGTTCAAGAATAGTGAATTCCAGAACTTGGTTCCAACAAGATGGAGCTACCTGTTACACATCAAATGACTCCATGGCGGTGGTGAAGCAGATGTTTGCTGGCAGACTGATTTCGAAAAGAGGTGATATCCCATGGCCCCACGTAGTCCAGACTTGACGCCTCTTGACTTTTTTGTGGGGATACCTCAAACACAAAGTCTACAGTAATGATCCAAGAAACATCGTTCAGCTCAAGGAGAATATCCGTGATGAAATGGCAGCCATTACACCAGTATTACTGAAGAAAGTTTTCAATAATTTTCATTTGCGGTTAGAGGAGTACCGTCGTAGAGAGGGTCACCATTTAGATGATGTTATTTTTAAAAAATAAACTCCATTTATTACTCTACAATGCCTTAGATTTATTTTAACCTTAACTTTTTTAATCTATTTTTTAAATATGCACGTTCTATTGCGCCACTCTGTATAAAAATGTGAACAACGCCATACATTATATTTTTTTCTATGTGCGGTATTAAAGGCATATTTTCAGGAATGCTGTTGAATATCTGGTTATGGGATATGTATCGTATAACAATTATAAATCTTTAATTATTATATACAATCGTACCGTTGTCATGTTGATATGGATTTAATTAAAAACAAAATTTTTATCACCTTCCTCCTTTGCACAAACTTTCAATAATTTATTTGATTCTTACAATCCCCGATTTCATTTCATTTTCGTTTTCATCTGCCGAAAATAGGTCACACGCGCATCTTCATCTTCATCGTCATGCCGTTTAATTTGCATTCAGTATCGTCTGATCCGTAATGGGAATAAAAATGCATTAATTTACATTGAATTATTAAAGTGGAATACGAGAACAATAAGCTGCTTAAACAGGATCACTGTGTTATATGCGACAATTGACAGCTGACCTAGAATACAAAAGAATACAAAATTTGTATAAAGTCGTTGGTTGATTTTAACAAACACAATGATGGCAATGCAGTTCTTTGTAGCATGGGTGAGAGTTGAAATATTCATTAATAACAAATTTATCAATTTTTCTATTCCCTGAAATTTTGGCTGAGATTGGGGGTGTTAGATATTCAGTCTTTAACAGTGCATGTAGAACTTTTTCAAAAAAAAAAAAGTACTGTTGAATTCCAAATGTTTAAAACATTATGCAGAAGTACCGACACTCAGTGGTCTGAAATAAATCTGGAATTTTTCAATGGTTGTTCCGAATTGAATGGAAACTCTCAGAGGCATGGTTCAAGTGCTGACATTACATTTTTCAAAAAAGAAAAAAAAAAAATTTAAAAAAATAAAAAAAAAAAATAATTTTGGAACTTTTGAACGGCTCTTCCAATTTGAATGCAAATTCGCAGAGGTTGTAGTTTCGACGAACATAAGTTTTACGTCTGAAATATTTAAACATAATAGAAGCTGTAAAACAGGAGTTCAAAGTGGGCAAACCTCGACCATCCAAATTTTTTAACAGTTGTCAGAAACAATTTTTGATAACTTATTTTTCTCAATGATTTGAACCGGAAAAAAGTTAACATGATTTAATTTTTTTTTTTAAACAAAATTCTTGAAAGACGAGGTACATTGTCTTTCTAGAACTCTGTTATTCCTGCCCGATATTTTCAACGAATTTTACAAAAAAAAGTCTGCTATCTAGAAAACATTATTAATAAAAGACAAATCTTCAATGTCGTGGAGAATTATGGAATAACGCTAGTCTGATTTTGACAGTTTTGGAAAATTTGTAGGTGGAGAATATTTCTGGGAACTTTCCAAGAGTAAATTTCTGGAAAATTTGCAAAGTTTCATTTCCCACATTCCCGGGAATTTTTCCTTGCTATTTGGGGAAATTTTGCGAAAACGAAAATACGAATTCATTGCAGGAACCTAAGTATTTATGATAGCTAGCTTAGTTAATTTATATTATGTAACAGCTTTATCTTCCCTTTTACAATATTGTGGCTTCAATGGGGACCCGCATATATTACTAAATGTTTGCCATACAATTTGCTTATAGTTTTGACTGTGGCCAAATTTCTTACAGTCATATTCATTAGTTATAACCTGCTACTCAAGATAGTCTTGATATCAAATGTCTATTTGATTCATTTATTAATCTTCACTCGTAAGGATGAAGGTGTATACGGGGGGACGAAGTCCAAGTGTCACCAGCTGTTGGTTACTACAGCGGCTAATGACAGCGTGCTCATTTTCTGAAAGGCATCAGTCTGTTAAGTATATCTTTTCATTATTGCAGTGTACAAAACTATCAAAATGGAATTCAATCGCAACAGTGTTATTGCTTTACATTTGGCTGGAAAATCGCAGTCAGTCATTGTTAATAAGCTACGATATTTGCAGGTGAACAAAATGTTAGTGTATCGGACCATTACACGTTGCAATGGAGTGAGAGCATAAAAAAAGGATATACAGGCGGACATCCCACCAGAAATGATACGAAAAGTGAATGTCAGAATTCAACGAAAAACATCAATGTATCTGCTAGCAGAATGGAGCATGGGCCGCACGATCGAAGTCCTACAAAGTACAAAAAATGTAAGATTTAACACCTGCACAAAAGGTAGTTCGCCCAGCAAAAGCAAAGATGTCCGTTTCAGCATAAAAATTGTTATTTTTCTCAAAATTTAGAATATTTTTACGACATACTGAAGTTTTTAAATAATTAAAGCATTTTTATTTAGTAGCACTTCGATCACCGACTACAGTATTATTTGATACTCAAAAATGTAACGCCCAAGAGGAGGCGTTTAAAAAAAGCTCATATTCTTTTGATCAAAAGTGTTTCATGGTTTTCAAGGTCGATTGAGCCATGACCGGCTATCTGGCTGACTGGTAGGCACGATAATTATCGTAAGTCTTTGTGAAACTTCTTTTTTGGCACAGCTTAATATTTCGCCAAATGCTGTGTTCAGCATATCGACTTACTGCTCCTGGCGCCTGTTATACATATTTGGTTTTCTAACATTCAAGACTTTACTTATCTACATTTTTGTCTATTGTCCTGCATTATGAAGCTTGAAATTTGTACAAGTATTATGAAGCATATCAAAGCTAGGGAAATTAGCATGTCATGCTTATTCTGATATCTCCCACATACGTGTTTTAACCCTTACGCTCTTAGTTTCATACCTTTCGAACGGTTGTACGATATGTAGTCAAACTCAATTCAGGCTTGATTATGAATATAAATGACATTGTGAAATGACGTATTTACTCCATATATTCCTCGGTTCATATCTAAAGGAGAGTTTGAGAATGGAAAAGTGCAACTGCGTCTCGCTTTCATACAAATTGGTGGTCCACTTTCTCAAAGTCAATATTTTCCTACTCAATTAATAGTTTATAAGCAGCAGTAAGCTTGATTTTTCTACATTATATTGATTAACGAAGCCTTTTAAAAGTAGGACAAATCGACCAGATATCTTTTGGCACCTGCCGTACAAATGATGAATTTAACCTAAATATTCTTAGCTTCATATCTTTCAAGAAGTTATACTGTAATTCAGTCAAATTTTGCACACAGCATGCTTTTGGTGAACTAAGTTCTGGAAATGAATGTGCAGAGAATTGCCACATCCGTCCATATCTCTCATACAAACCGACAGATTTAGTGAACTATTTTTTCGCTGTCTGCAGACTGGTGTTACGCTGACATTTCGCGGTAAAACCCCATACAAAACAAAAAAAAAAAAATGGGGTCGAAATTTAAAGCTAAATGTTTTCATATATAGGTTAGGTAAGTGTGGCAGTCTGAATTGGCAGGCTCACTTAGACCGTATAGTCCATTGTGATACCACGGAAACTAGAGATATGGATGTCCCTAGTTTCCCCGTTGAACCATCCTGAGCGCCTCAAGAAGCTCTTAAGTCGCACAATATCTATATCATCCAGATCTCGTAGGTCCCTAAAGAAATAAGAGCCCAGTATTGATCCCTGACGGTTCGTTATGGGCAATTGCAGAGAAAATGTTCTATTGACTCCTCCTCCTCTTCATCCTGACAGCTCCTGCAGAAGTCACTAGTCGCAATCCTCAATCTCACTACATGTCTTCCATTCAGACAGTGTCTCGTCATAACGGATGCAAGCAATACGACTTCGGGTCTTGATAGCGACAGCAGTGTGTGTGAACGTTTCAGATCTAGGCGAGGCCATATCTGTCTGGATTGATTACACCTCGAACAAACTCTCACCTATCATTTGCATCTAAATATGCATCTCGCAGTAGGAGCTTACAAGTGGAGTCTGTGAGGTTGTCCCTAGTCTTGTTGGTTCGTCTGCTCGGCAGTTTCCTGGTATGTCCCTGTGGCCCGGCACCCACACAAGGTGAATGTTGAAATTTGGAACCATCTCATTAAGAGATCTGCGGCAACTCAGGGATTTAATGGCAGCTTGACTGTCAGAGACTATGTCAATCCCCACCGTGGTGAGGACGTTATATCTCAGCCATTCTGCCATTTCCCTAATGGCCAAAATTTCGGCCTGATAAACGTTATAGTGATCAGGTAGCCTTCTTGCCATTTTCATATACATATATGTATTATATATTTTTTCGAGAGGACAATTGTCCTAAGTGGCAACGTCAATCAATTTTTTATTGACTTTCATCACTGAAATCGTGATAATTTACATTTGTGCATCATGACACATTCAATAATACATTTGTAAACTTATGAAATGGAATTGTAGTGCAAAAAGACAGAATTTTTCGATTTTAGAAATATATTATGATGCAAAAACATAAGTTGTTCCGATTTTAGTGTGGAAAACTGATAAAAAAAAGCTGGCAATGCCGCTAAATTTTTTCATGAATGTGTCTAGAATTTTTTCATGGCGAAAAGAACATGAAAACATTTTGTGTTACATCATAACGCTTGGTGCAGTTGGAAAAAATCAACTGGATAAACACAAATATAAATTAGCTAATTTAACCAATACATTCAGTCAGTTGCATATAATTCAGTACAATTATTAAGCATTACTAATTATTAATCACTAATTATTAGGTTTATTTCCGCAAATGAATATATAGTATGCCGCACTGTCAAGCTCTTAAGGTATCAAAATAAGCCCAATTTCGCAAAAATCTCTGCTTCGCCTATAATTTACGAGTATTTGCGGTACATTTCTGAAACGATTTTAATCCTTTCGTTGTCCGTTAATATGAATTTTTTGATAAGAAGTTACCAGTTAACTATGCCTGCCTCCAGCATAATTTTGCATTAATGCATAATGATATTGGGTGAAGAAGTTATGTTTGAGTCATGACTGGAATTTCTGGGCTAGTTTAACTGTAAGAATTTGTTTTACAGAACTAAATAAAACTGGGAAAAATTTAGAACTTATGTACATTACGAAGGATTGACCGATTGAAGCATTAGGTAAATGCTTTATCAAATGAGATTTTAAAAATACAATATTTCAGAAATTTCTCCATGTTTCAAATATTTGGGAAATTCACGTGACATCTTAGATATTCTTTGTAATAAATAACGTTAAAATAAAATAAATAGCCAACGTAACACATATTATACTGAAAAACGAATTTGCAAAATTTGAATTGTCGCACAGTGTTACGAGGAATAAAACCGAAATGTAATTTTTTATATAAATTTAAAATTTAATTTAATTTTACTAATTTCATTTCATTATTTTGACTATTTCCCAACAATACTTCAATAAAATCATGTGAATTTTGGAGCTTTACTTTCTATTTTGAACTAAATTTCGCACATTGTAAAAATGTTAATAATATTCTGAAGAAAAAACCCTAAATTTAAAGATGAAAGTGAGATTGGTTATAAATACAGGGTTGCCCATATTCGACGGACCCATCTGGCAACGCCAAAATTTTTGACAGAGATGTCAGATCGCTTAATGACATACCGCGTTTGAAGC